>JACXGM010017693.1:6960-19659 GCA_016801145.1 Umbra pygmaea | reverse complement strand
CTAAAAACTCTACACTAAAAACTCTACACTAAAAACTCTACACTAAAAACTCTACACTAAAAACTCTACACTAAAAACTCTACACTAAAAACTCTACACTAAAAACTCTACACTAAAAACTCTACACTAAAAACTCTACACTAAAAACTCTACACTAAAAACTCTACACTAAAAACTCTACACTAAAAACTCTACACTAGAAAATATTTTGGACAATTCTTTTTGGGGTAACTTAAACCGTGAAGCCAAACGGTAGGCCGTACATGTCGGCTGCCATCACATTATTAATGCATCCTTTGGCTGAATGTATATTGGATACATGCCAGACACTTTTTTTCCAAAGCGACTGTAGATCATTATTTTTTTAGATCTTAAAATAAGAACCTCTTTCATTAAAGGTCCAACGGTATCTCCAAACACCGTAGTACACCAGTGTGATACTATACCAGTTTGTGATAACATTATGTCGAACGCAAAATTATTCTTGAATGCGTGCACAGGACTGATTGGATAAACCAATGTATAAATATGAATGCACGAACACCTGAATGTAGACAAGCAAACAACTTACTGAGGGAACTGTGGCAGCTAGGGGAATCATCAGCAATGAAATGCCTCTAATAAAGTTGGTCATATACTTCTGGAGTTTAGATGCTTCTATTCTTCGCAGAGCAAATATCTGAAAACCAACAGAGAGCAGACTTAGTAAAGGAAAGGCTTGTGGTGAAGATTCCCAACATTTTCATACCTACGAGAACAGTGTCGTTATGAGTTACTATTGATGGGTCAGTGAGGGACACAGAATGACTGAAGTAAAATTAACTTAGATGTGACCAGGAAGTCCAAACAAACCCAATGTCGTTATGAGTTACTATTGATGGGTCAGTGAGGGACACAGAATGACTGAAGAAAAATTAACTTAGATGTGACCAGGAAGTCCAAACAAACCCAGCATGTCTTCCCTTACCAACTTGACAATTTCAAATCTGATACTCTACTACTGCTGGAACAGTCGTAACCTACATCAGTGTTTCTCAAATGGGGTTATGTTTACCCCTAGGGGTACTTTGGAGTACTGCAGGGGGTACATAACATTTTAGCAAAAATGCTAATTTAACAATATTCAATGCATACTTTCTAAAATAATTATACTATAATAATGAATGATTTAAGTGATGGATTCTAAACATTTGAAATGTGGCATTTAAATGTTTTTGTTTAAAAAAGGTGGTTTAGTGAATCTATCACTGCCGCACCGTACCTCTTTATATAGACTTTATTTTCTACCAAAAATGTTTTGTGCTGGTCAGGGGGTAATGGCTTAAAAAGAGAATTCAAAGGGGGTACAATATTGAAAAAAGATTGAGAAACACTGACCTACATCAAGTGTTACCTTACACCTAATCAAAACATTTGAATCCCGTGAAGTCTATTGAGTAATAAACACAGGCCTTTTCTGAAAGTATAATAGGTAAAGTGTCCTCTTGCCGTTGAACAGCTACAAGGGCTGAATGCAAGACAAATAAAAGCTTTCCTCTGAAAAGTTTTGCTATAATCTAATAAAGGTTTTACTCAAGCTGGATGTGTTAACTGTTTTTAAGCCTCACCTCTGTGATCAGAAGGTTGGTGAGACCCAGGGAGATGGGTATTAACCAGGTGGAGTCTGGCAAAGTTAAGTCAGAGAACCAAAGAGCGCCCCCTACTGCCAGCTCTGCCTGCAACGCTGCAAAAAAAATACTTTTTAGAAGAATAGTTGTGTTCAAAAAATTAGCAGGATGTTCAAAAAAGTGAGTAAAGGACACAATCCTTATAATAGCTTTTATTTCCATACACACAAATGTATTGGGAACACTGCACAGTCTATTTCAAGTCAAAACATGAAGAAAAATATATCAAATTTGTTATTAATTTACAGAAAGTAAACGAAAAGGAATGGTAGGCTGTTCAAAAAAAATAGCAGTGTCTGCATTTTTTTACAAACTCAAAATATTTACTGAATAACCTGAAAAACGCTTGAAGATTTAGCCTTACCTGTGAATCACTGAACTAATATTTAGTTGTAAAACCACGGTTTCTGAGAACTGCTTCACATCTGTGTTGCATGGAGTCGACCAAATTCTGGCACATGTGAAAAGGTATTCCAGCCCAGGACGATTGGACTACATTCCACAGTTCCTCTGCATTTCTTGGTCTTGCCTCAGAAACAAAAATTTTTATGTCACCCCACAAGTTTTCTATTGGATGAATGTCCGGGGATTGGGCTGGCCATAACATTATCCTTATTGGTCTGGAACCAAGATGCTGCTCGCTTACTGGTGTGTTTGGGGTCATTGTCTTGTTGGAACACCCATTTCAAAGGGTTTTCTCTTTGGCATAAGGCAACACGCTCTCTTGAAGTATTTTGGTGTATTCAAACTGATCAATGACCCCTGGTATGTGATAAAAAGGCCCAATACCATAGTATGAGAAACATCCCCATGTCATGATGCTTGCACCACTATACTTCACTGTCTTCACAGTGTACTGTGGCTTGAATTCAGTGTTTGGGGGTCGTCTGATAAACTGTCTGTGGCCCCTAGACCCAATGAGAACAATCTTGCTTTCATCAGTCCACAAAATGTTGTGCCATTTCTCTTTAGGCCAGACAATGTGTTCATTGGCAAACTGTAGCCACTTCATCACATGTTGTTTTTTCATTAAATTGGGACTTTGTGGGGGCTTCTTGTCGATTCGAATTGTGGTTTTCTGTTTTCTTCCACGTCTTTCTGGATTTGGTTGCCATCTTAAAGCACTGGAGATCATTTTAGCTGAGCAGCCTATCATTTTCTGCACTTTGTATGTTTCCCCTCTCCAATCAACTTTTTAATCAGCGTACGCTCTTCTTCTGAACATTGTCTGGAACGATCCATTTTACTAGAGAAAAATGCACAATAACCAGCATGTACAACTTTTGCTGCCTTCGTCCTTGAATAAGGGCCACCTGTTAGACACCTGTTTTTTCACAGAATGAATGACCTCACTGCTTGAACTCCACACTGCTATTATTTTGAACACGCCCCTTTCAATTAATTATTCAATTACACAGAATCAGCAGCATACATGACTGTTGAGCCTGTTGGTTTTCTATTACTCAGTAATTGATCTGGTTAGTGATGTTGGACTGCTATTGTTTTGAACACAACTGTACATCAGGTATAAAACGGTCTTCAGTGAAAGTTGATTGGCTGGGTGAGTGTGGAGGTTTACCAGTAGCGGCATCTGATACGCCCAGGCTCAGGTTTCGTAGGCCCAGAGAGAGGCACACCCACATGGGCAGCTGAACCCACACCAGGACGCTGGCCTTGAAAGGGTGGCAGTTATCCCGCACATACAGCTCGGAGACTATCCTCTTCAGGTTCTTCATGAATATGTATCTAAAACACATTCAGGTGATTAGCATGGAATTAGCATGGAATAAATATGTATCTAAAACACATTCAGGTGATTAGCATGGAATTAGCATGGAATTTGTCTACATTGTTTGCATTATTTAAGGAGAAAGCCTTGAATTACTTATAACACCCTGAACACAAATAGTAATTGCAATAAAAAGCAGTGGGAGACATAAACAGGTGTCTAAATCTGATGAACAGCACTTAAAAACCATCTCACTAGTGCTTGCAAAGGTGCTGGAAGAGTCATCTGGCGCAAAAATAATGTGTCCTCTCACCAGGTGTTGTTTATGATGCGACTGTTTTATGTTTTCAGTGAATATAAGAGAGGATTAAAACAGGACAATTGAGAAAGAACAAGTACTGTGCAAAAGTCTTAGGCACCTGTAAAAAAAATTATATAAACAAGAAATGTTTTACAAAATATAGATATAAAAGGTCCTAAATATATTATATACTGTAATGAGCAGAAAACATTGAAAAACTAAAATAACTACACAAAAATGTCATGTTTCACGATTGTCCTTCACCCAGTTGAATTTCTTCTACACCCATTTCTGTTTCAGTTAATCAGGTTGGTTCTATCAGTGCATTATGTCATTGATCATTAGCATACCTGTTTGTTATCATTGTGTCAACATGCACTGGCCAATATACATAAATGGTCATCAGGTATTCATCTGAAATGCATTCTATTACAGAATGTTACTTTTTTTAACAAAAATATAACAAATTCATTCTAGCGTTGCATTTTTTGGCAACTGAAGATTTGGAAATACATACATTGCTCTTTTCTACTGACACACTACTATGAAGCACAAAAACTGAATAATTACATTTAGATTTGAGTCAAACAATATCTAGGGTGCTTAAGACTTTTGCACAGTACTGTATGTGCACAAGTGTGTTTACATCCCTGTAAGTGAGCGTTTCAATGTAATTTCATTTCACCAAGGTAATCCATCCACTAGATGGATATCAAGATTAAACAGAATTATCACTAGACAGGTGGAACTTGAGCTGGGGAAAATAAAAGTTATCTGAAATGTGAAGATTTGTCACACAGCACAATGCCAAAATTGTCTCAAATAAGTCCATGTTCAGATGGAAAATGCTAACCTTGATTGCCATTAGCATGATGGAAAAGTGCTGTCTTTATCAATGAATCCCAGTTCCAACTGTAGCAGGCAGTAACTTAGTAAAACCTTTGGTATTGATGCATTTCTATCTTTACTCAGTGTATTTCCATAGGCTGTGTTTTTTGGTAGAATGATTGCCAAGCTGAGAGACAACCTTCAGGAACCCAGGCCCTAAATCAGATCTTTACCTGCAGTGTTTTTCAGACCAGCTCTTCTCTTTGGCCCTCTCCGAGATCTCGTAACGCAGCCTCTTAGCCAGCTCTGCGATCTCCGGTTGAAGGGCTTCAATCTGGCTGAATGCAACGGTGAGTATAGGATTAACTTTGATTCAGCTGAATTTTAAATAAACTAGACACAAGTTCCAAGTTAGACAGCCTACTCAGTAACTCAAAATATGTTTGATGTGGGAGGCTAACCAAGGTAGTGTGATTTAAAGAGATCATTCTACCTGAATTTTGACAAAAATAAAATAATGAATTAATTAAAAAAATTAATAGTCCTTGTAAGCCCAAGTATACACAGATATATAACACATTAAACAGGATTGTTGTGGTTCTCAAAATTTTAAGTGTACCAGTATTGGTTTATGCACATCAAATAATTAGTAATATTAACTGTAAAATAAGAAACCAAAGTATACCAGTATGCGATTCATTAATTGGAAATGTTCAAATAGCCCACCGGGACATATTACAACAGCTTAATATAATTCCTGAAATTCAGATTTCATTGGGTCCGGAGTTGCTCAACATTTGATTCCCCAAAGAATACCCACGCTGCCGCCCGTTGCTCTGGACAAGTGTCTGCAAAATGGCTTAAATGAAAATTAGGTACCATCATAGACTTGTGAATAATGTGAGAATGTTTTGTGTGTTTCTCCATTTTGTGGGAGGGGAGTGATGTGCGGACTCTTGTTCAAATTCTCACACAGTGGGGGAGAGGGCAGCATTAGCATAGGAGGAGGATGCGGGGAAATAAAAAATAAATAAATAGCACCCTAAAGCCTGTGGAACTGAGGAGCACACAGGAATGCCTAATAAGGCAAAGTGGTTACTCCCCCATTAGCAGAGAAGCACTGGCTCACTTTATAGTAATAGCCACCCAGAATGTAAACATGTTGAATTTCCTGCTTCAGGACACAACTTCAGGAAGTCAAAAAGAACATGTTGCTTGCAAAGCCACAGTTGTATGTTTAATTCTTAAGAGGCAGGCAGCAGGCAATTCTGTAAGTCACTCTTGACAACCACGCTTACTTACATTTAAAATGTTTATATTTTAGTCATTTAGCGGATGCTCTTGACTTACAGGGACATCTCCCTGGAGCAAGTTAGGGTAAAGTGCCTTGCTCAAGGAAAGATTTATATTAATAATATAATACTATACTATTAAAATGCACCCTCTTGTTCTGTTACCTCAACTCCTCCACTTTGTTTGTGGGCACCAACCAGACAAAATACACACTTCGAAGGCTACAACAGGAGTATGGGCAGTTGATGCAACACAGACCTTTGCGATGATCACAGCCTGGTAGGCTCCCAATGGCAGTGTGATGGCTGTCCTCAGTGCAACAGTGGTAAACACGATACTGGCCCACCACGGGAGACCTGTGGTCTGGTTGACCCAAATCAGTAGCTGCTCAGTCAAATGGACAGGGGTTGAGTCTGCTATGCTCTCATACCAGCCTGTCCCACTGGATGTTGACGCCTTTCGACAGGGCTGAGAGCATAACGTTGAGCTGACAGGCCGACAAGGATGGAGGTAGGGTAACGTGGATGCTGGAACTGGGACGTAGCTGACCTGTGTTTTGTGGTGGTTACCAGCAAACGGGGCCACTGAGATGCATCGTATGGGAAGACGAGTAGCTAGCTGGCTGATTTGATGTGAGGTCCACAGAGAGCCAGGTCTGACACACATGGCAATCCTCAGCCTGAACATTGTAACTAATCTGTTAAAGGAGGACATTTTGTATGTTGAGTCTGACCAATGGAAAGTATACTTAAGAAACTGCACTGTTATTTATAAACTAGCTGACCAAATGGGGAAATGTAAGCAATATATGTAGGGTCAAGTAGGCTCTGGGGATCCAAGAGGCATAAAAATGAATGTGTGCCCATCTAAGGACTAAACCTGTATTCTAATGCATGGTGGAAATAAATTATTATTATTAAGTCAGAGTTACAGTCATAAAATGTGGACAAAGCTAGACAGCTCTCACACTTTTTTGTCAAAACGAGAATATAAACGACCTACTGTACTTGAATATGTCCAATAGAAAGTCTGGTTGGATACATACCTAAAACGTTTGTTTTGCTGAATAATCCCCCCTGCATTTTCTGTTTATTAGTGGACAACGCTTTTAAATACTGCTGCACATAACGTTGTTATCTGTTAACACACGAAATATTTAACTCTATCTGTAATCACATATTTTTACCTTTATTCGAATTGAAGAAAAACCTAACATGTGAATTAACAAGGGAATTAAATAGAAAGCATTTTCATTTTGTGATATCCTTCACGTTTATGTGTCGAGGAAATATGACGTCGACAAATTTACGATGGTCAGGAAGAAAAGGACCGTAGCACCACCTTGTGGAAAAAAAAATTTTTGCGCTGAAAATGGACATTGATTATCATTGTGAATAAATAGTGCCTAGAACACAACCAGCATAAATGTATTAATAGAACCAGTGATATTATTTGCGCCTTAAACATTTAGTAATTTCATTTTTTAGAGCTGACACCAGTTGTACATGTGCAATTAATATTTTACTGAGTTTTGATTGTTTTACGTACTTTCTCTTAAATGTATGGACTAACGGGCCCTGTCCACTTGCCATTTTGATATTCGCCTGGATCGCTCTTCGCTGGCTGCTGGTGGGCGTGTATGTTTAAACTGTGTAAAATGCAGGGAGCTGACTAGCTCTCATATCTAGCAATATCGTATGATTAGGTAGTGTCCATGTTCATGTTTTGCTAAAATTAGTATTCTGTTGGAATAAAACAGACTCTAGTGAATGTTTTTCAAATGTAATCGTGTTTTCACATGAGACACGGACATTTTATTCAATCAAATTGTGTTTAAAACATATTTGTTACTTTTATTAATAAAACTTATATAATTTAATTAAGTTAAATTATTATTTTTGCTATCACATGCTCTTATTGTTTCTTTACACACAATACAATTGCATTTGGTTACAATTCACGGGCTCTGTAGTGAATTAACAATGATTATTGCAATGAATCAAAACGAGCGCTATTGTTTTGAAAGAAAAAACGAATATCCAGGTTCACGTTGCTTGTATAATAACACGAGGGGCTTCAGTTGCTTGTCATATACAATTTCACCACTAAATGGGAGAAATTCTTACACAATGCAGCTTTAGGCACTCCAAAGAACCACTGAAGAACCGATGAATAACCAAACTGGGCTTAACATGTTCTTTACATGGTAGTGGTGCTATATAGCACCTGTGGTTCTTGTCTAAAAAAACTACAACTGACCACATCCAGGCCCCCTGCTGGAGGAACTACTCACTGCGCGCCCTGAGAAACGCGGAGTGGACTATACTGTGCTGCGCTCTCTGGTAAAGTGGACTCCATCGTCAGTAATTAAAAGGGAACTGTTAAACTGCCAATCACTTACCAATAAGGCATCTTTATTCACAATCATATATTTGATCAGAAGCTTGATTTTATGTGCCTCACTGAGACCTGGCACAAATTAGAAGTGTATGCTGCACTTAATGAAGCGTGTCCCCCTGGCTACACATATTTGAAAAAAGCTAAGGAAAATGGACGTGGAGGGGGTTTGGCGGTTATTTATCGTTCTGATTTTCACTTATCCTCTGTGACCTTGCCAAAGCTGTCATCATTTAAATATCTGGCCTTTGCATGTGAAAAACCCATTCCACTTACAACCATCCTCATATACCGGCCACCTAAACCACACCCATGTTTCATTTCAGAATTAACTGAGTTACTTCTCTCAGTGTGTACCACGTCAAACAATGTGGAAATCCTTGGAGACTTTAACATCCACGTTAATTCTCCTACAAGTTTATACACTACAGAACTATTACAACTTCTTGATACACTCAATCTTAAACAACTTGTGACTGTCCCTACCCATACAAAAGGGCATACATTGGACCTTATTATAACAAATTTCCCTGTTAATGATGTTCATGTGCGTGTTTCATTCTCGACCTCACTCGATAAGCCTAAACACAAAATTTGCTTTCGCAAAACAAAAGAAATTAACCCTGAACATCTGTCCTATGACCTACAAAATCTGGCCATATCCGCCCATCACTCTACTACTGACATGCTCATCGACCATTACAACACTGGTCTACAAGAGATACTGGATGCCCATGCGCCTCTAAAGACATGGACTGTAACATTTACACGCTCTGCTCCGTGGTACACTGGTGCGCTGCGTAGACAGAAGGCGGCTGGGCGGGTCCTTGAGAGGCGCTATGTTGCCTCTGGGCTGACTGTCCATAAACCTGCTTATAGAGAGCACCAAAGATCATATTCCAAATTAATCAGTCAGGCACGGTCACAATACTATTCCAACATCATTAAAAATAATCAGGGAAATTCAAAACAGCTCTTTAAAACAATAAATTATCTTCTGAGCCCACCTGACCTGAGGCAAAAACACAGTACTGATGACCAATAAATTCCTTGATTCATTCATCACAAAAATAACTACCATCCGTTCTAACCTAATACCGACCAATGTCATTCCATCCATCCCCCCAACCCCAGCACCAATATTCTCTCACTTCATTCTCCCTACACATAGACAGGTTGAGACTCTCATACATAGTGTGAGACCCTCAACGTGCTCATTGGACCCTTTTCCCACCACCCTGATCAAATCAAATAAGATTTTTTTAAGGCCATTCATCACCACCATTATAAACTCTTCCCTCCAATCTGGTCATTTTCCAATCTCTCTGAAAACTGCACTTATTAATCCTCGGCTCAAAAAACCTCGATCCTGAGATTTTATCAAATTACCGGCCCATTTCTAACCTCCCATTTCTTTCCAAAGTCATCGAAAAAGTTATTGTCATTCAAATCAATATCCACCTTCATTTACACAGTCTTTATGAAAAATTTCAGTCTGGTTTCCGGTCAGGCCATAGTACAGAGACAGCCCTGGTCAGTTTCACAAACAATCTGCTTGTGGCTGCTGACCAGGGCTCTCCATCTCTACTCATGCTTTTGGACCTCTCAGGCGCCTTCGACACTGTTGACCACGCCTTCCTACTCCATCGTCTGCAACACTATATCGGTATTTCACACACAGCACTTCAGTGGTTTCGGTCCTACCTGACTGATAGAGTTGCGTATGTGGCCCTGGGGGGAGCTAGGTCGAGGCCCCACACAGCTACATGTGGAGTGCCCCAGGGCTCGGTTCTTGGCCCTACTCTTTTCTCCATTTATATGCTCCCATTGGGCCACATCATCAGCAGGCATGGAGTTGCTTTCCACTGCTATGCTGACGATACTCAGCTCTATATCAGGTTGGACCCCACATCCTCTGCATCATCACTTTCCACTCTAACTGCCTGTCTGGAGGAGACAAGGGCATGGATGACTGATAACTTCCTTCAGTTAAACAGCACCAAAACTGAATCTCTCCTCATTGGGACCCCACACCAACTCCGATCCTCCCCCCTGACTGTTTATTCATTTTCAGGCTATATCATTCCTCTGACATCTTCCATAACAAACTTGGGGGTTCGATTTGATTTGACCCCCACTTATCATTTAACACCCACATTCAATTTATCTGTAAGACTGCATTCTTTCATCTCCGGAATATTTCCAAACTGCGTCCCTCCCTCTCTCTATCTGATGCAGAGAAGCTAGTCCATGCCTTTGTCTCCTCCAGGCTGGATTACTGCAATTCACTCCTCATCGGGATCCCTGACAGGAGCCTGCAGAGACTGCAGTGCATTCAGAATTGCGCTGCCAGGATCCTGATGGGGGTGCGCAAATCGGAACATATCACACCTATCCTCCATAAACTTCACTGGCTTCCGGTTCGGTTCAGGATTGACTATAAGATCTGTCTCCTGACCTATCAGTGTCTTTACTGCAACGCACCACTTAAAGAACTTTTAAAAAGCCATAACCCAACCCGGCATCTCCGTTCCTCTGACAGCCATAAACTCCAGGTCCCCAAGTCTAAACTCTGCACTACAGTCACGACCGTGTTGTAGCTTGTTGTCTACCTTACTAGGTTAGATAGAGCTGCTTATTGTGTAATGAAAACGTTTCGCTAATGATCTATTGAACCGCAAACCGCCAATCCGCCAGTTTCTGTCTAACTTCACCGAAGTGCGGTAGGCTACAGCTACAGCCAGTGGCACTACGGAAGCCGTTCGTTGCAGCGCATTAGTTTGAATTCAAGACGAGCACACTATTAATTAATTCTTTATCTATATAAAACGATCTTTGTTATATCGATATAACGAATTAATAAGTCATAAAATAAAAAAATACAGCTATATTAAAACGATCTTTGTTATATCGTTATAACGACTTAATAAGTCATAAAATAAAATAAAATCCATGGCCGTTTTCGGCTTCCGTACATGTGGGACCGGTTGACATAACACAGTTACATTAGCCCAACATATCAATTTTTTAGTGTAGGAGAGGGGTTGGGGGCGGCATTTTTTTGTTTTGCCTAATGCTACGTTCAGACAAAACGCGAATTTACCGTGAAATTCGCTTCTATCGTGGCTAGTTGAATCCACTCGCGTGTCCAAAGCGAATAGGACGCGCGAATAAAGCGTGTGTTTGAAGCGAAATAGACGCTCGTTCGTTCGACGCTGAATTAAGGTGTTGGGAGGGGAGAGTGCGCACCTGCTCAGGGGTGGCGCCAGGCATTTCCCCCAATGAGACATAAAAAAATCACCATACTCTTAAAACTATTAATAAGAGACAGCACAATTAATGTGTTAATATTGCTCTAACACATTTTGTGTCAAATGTTTAGCATTGTAAAAAGTCCAAAGTAAAAGTACAAGGCTGGGTTCATCCGTTTCGGGAAGTTTTTAATTAAAACCTGTAAAGGACATCATAAATAACCATTGACCATAAGGAATACATTTTACTTTTTGTTTGTAATTAATTCATGACTGTTTAGGTGTGAACTCCCTTTACCCGGTCATTTTGGTGTTAATTGGTAGTGCTGGGGAGAAGGGAGGGCACATCCAGGTTGTCAATGCAGACTTTTGAATTCATAACAGCATGGCTCTATCAATTATATATACTTAATCTGACAGCCTCCACTAATTGAGAACGTATTATAGAGCAACGTGTGAAGTTGGAAAAAGAAGTCTGCATTATTATTTCGACAATTTGAATGCCACCTCGCAGACCAGAGATCATATATAAAGCTGGCATTCTCCTTGTTGGCAGAGAAATGTATGGAAACCATGATGCTGGCTTTTGTTATACAAAATATTATGGACAAAAAGCAATTTAACTTCCCTATTTAAGAGATTATAATGTGAAAGACCATTTGTTGACAAGCAAATACTCACTCCACATCTCCCCTGATAGCTAGCTAAATATCACTTTGAGATAGCTAATGGGAAAAATAGTGATGGCGCCGTGATGTAGGGCTGGGCGATATGGCCAAAAAATGATATCACGATATAAAATAGATATTTTTTCGATACGATATGTCTGACGATATATTGAAATATATATATAGGACCTGCTGTGACTTGATTAAATCAAAGTGTATTGTCTGCTGTATAAAGAATTAAAAACAATACATACAAAAAATATGGATTGACCTTGTTATATTTCTGTTTTAGGTTAGTGCTGCCACTATCACAAAATTTCTAATAACTAATCTTTCAACTAATTTTTCGATTGGTCGACTAATCTGAACGACTAATTTAAAAAAGTGTTTGTTTTTCGTTGTGTCCATTTTATTTTGAACTCAACTGAAGGGCAAAAACATTAAATGTCACCTGTGCCATAAATAATATACATTTTACCAAATAAAAAATTACAAAGTGGGATGTTTTCCACATTCCAAAAATATATTGCACAAAGTTGCAAAGCTCATTAAGTAAACTGTTCAA
>JACXGM010017692.1:6336-19657 GCA_016801145.1 Umbra pygmaea | reverse complement strand
TTAGATAACAAAGGCATAGACCATCTACAATAGCCTAAAATATTGTAAGTCAAACAGCAACAGTCACTAAAAGAAATCTAGATTAGGCTACGGCCGAGTCCAAGCCTCTTATTATCTCTTGTTGTCATCCGAGAACGCTTTGGTTTTTGCCACCCGGAAGAACGTCTATTATTGTTGTGACGTCATGGTGAATTGTCGTTATATATATACAGCTATCAGAACACTATCTGTACACCTAAAGACTTTAAAAAGATTTAGAAAATACTTTATAAGATTATCAGCTCACATCTAAAGACTGTGCAAGTAAAGATTACAACCTACATAATGCATTTTCCACCTGCTTTTAATTGCTAAAAAAACTACAACTCCCACATTCTGCAAATAGTCATGCGCCAACTTCAGTAGTTTTCTGTGATAATGCAGTGCAGTCAAAGTGAGAGAAAGGTGGGAAAAAAACTGGGAAAAAGAAAGTGTAAATTCTGTGTTACTTGAACATTTTTCAATGCACTCCTAAATTTCTTTGTGTGCTCCGACAGTTTTTTATTTAGGAGTACATGTACTGATTGGGAAAAAGGTTAGCGTAGAGCCCTGTTGTAGTGGTAAACCCTGTGTATTTACTCTGCAGAAGTCTTCTCTCAACTTTTACCCAGATAAACCTCCCTCCTGGAGGGAGTTCTTGATCTGGCCAACTGTTGCGATAAGGTTTTTCACCAGGGAACTCATTTTTCTGTCATCCACCACAGTTGATTTCCATGGTCTTCTGGGCCTTTTGGTGTTCTTGAGGTCACTACCACGTTATTTCTAGTTCAAAGTGTACAACATGGTTGGATTGGCCACACAATGTTTTTGTTATCTCTCTAACGGGTTTGTTTGGATTTCTCATCCTAGTGATGGCTTGCTTCACTCGCAGTAACAGCACTCTGGACCGCATCTATTTTTTTTAGCAAGATCTTTTTTTTCTTGGGGGGGTATTTAAAAAAAAATTCATAGGACAGGAGGATGCAGAAGCCAGGGAAATAAGTAAGTGGAGACTGAGAGGAAGGGCACAGAGTGGCTGAGCTGGGGCTCAGGGCACGTGATCCCGAGTCAGGAGCTCAGACAACTACACCAACTCTGCACACACTGGACCTCACTTGATAGTTAAATCTAGACATTTTTATCGGCTTACTAATGAGGGAATGACACACACCCAGCCATGGAACAGCTGAGCAGCCAAATTTTCTATTACTATTGGCTCCTTAAAAAGGAGACAACATACAAAAAGTGTTAGTCAATGTCCATGGTAACTATGCAAAACATAATGACATCTATTTAGTCACATCTATTGTGACATGACCATTTTTAGATGTTTAAAGTACAATATGTAACTTTTCTGAATAAAAAATTCTAAAATCACTATACCTATGTTATATTTTTTTTGGTTTGTTGTGTACTTACATTATCCGAAATGTTTCCACCAACTTTCAAATCCAGAGAAATTTGAAAAATGGGATGTTTCATTTGGTCTCCCGTCAATGGCGTCATATAATCTTTGACCCCTCTAGTTGCTCTAATTTCCGGGGAACCACCAAATGGCATTACATAAAGTGAATAACCGTAACTAAACATAACGTGAATAAAGTTATAATATATTTAACAATACCCAGCGGCGGCGCTAGCTATAGGCAAGAACCGTTCGCCTGGAAACACTACAGTATGTTTTGCCAATTCGGATTTTCCAATTCAAAATAATAGCACTTGTAAGTCATTACAATTATCATTGTTAATTCATTGCATAGGTAGTGTGTCCATGTTAATGTGATAGACTTCAAAAAGTGTAGTGCAGACCCCCTCCCTCTTCATGAATTGGGACTCTGTGGAGAGGGTTCACAACTTTACATTTTTGGGAACCCTAATTTCGGACCAACTCACATAGACGGATAATACCACGTCAGTGGTAAAGAAGTCAAAACAGCGCCTGCATTTCCTCAGACTAGAGGTCTTCACGGGTAGACCCGAAGTTCAGAGGCCCAACCCGACCATAGCCTAATTGTTAAATTTTTTGAGCGCTTATTAAGCCAGGCCAACTGTTTACACATTTGATGTACAATTGACAAGCTTTCAATTTTATACTGTTTAACCTTGATTCTGATTATTTGTTAAGTCACCTTAATAAAGTTCATATAAATATTGTGAAGGTTCGTTGTGGTGTTGTATTCCTATCTGTATTTTCTCTTTGTTGCACCATTACGCTATTGATAGCGTTGCCTGTTGTGGCACAATTATTAAGGTTATGTTAATTGTTTCGTGTATGGGTCCGTTTGTCCAAAAAATCTCGGGTATTTTTCGTGTAAGGGTCTATTTTTACACGGGTCCTTTCAGATCGGGTCTCAATCTTGGTGGTTTGATTCATGCAAATCGGGTCGGGTCTAAAAGACCTGGATTCATTTCGGGTACCTCAGACCTCTACCTCAGACCTCTACCTCAGACTTCTAAAAAAAATACCTGTCTTAGAAGCTGTTGGTGCTCTTCTACCGAGAGCATCCTGGTGTACTGTGTGACAGTGTGGAACGCTGGATGCTCTGTAGCAGAAAAACCTATACAGAGAGTAATTAACACAGCACAGAAGATTGTTGGTTGTCCTCATCCCTCACTAGAGGAAATTGCAAACTCAAGACTGCCATCTAAAGCCACCAGCATTAGACATGACTGGTCTCACCCTAGACACCCACTGTTTGAACTCTTGCTCTCAGGGAGAAGTTACAGATGTCTAGAAACAAGGACCAGTAGATTTAGAAATAGCTTCTTTCCCCAAAACAGTCTTAAATTTAGCTAAACGTTTTTAATGAAGTACTTTGCACCTTTACTCAGTAATTTATCCATTTATTATCAACTTTGTGAGAGTGGGCAAGTTGTGTTTATATGTTATGGTTAGGATGTGCTTGCAGTAAAGATGAGTGAATGTTTGCTATGAATGATGGGGAGGTGTGTGTGTGTGTGTGTTTGCAATTAATGTGTTATAAATAATGGTTGAAAGACCTTACTGGAGTGACTCTATAATTTCATTGTACTTAAGTGCAATCACAATAAAGGCATTCAATTCAACATTCATTCAAATGTCTCACCCCAACAGGAGACATTTGTCTCATTGGTTCTTCCCAGATATCCTGGCCAGCCGGCAAGGTAGCTATTGTACCTGTAGAGTGAAACATAACGGGCCCTATTTTAACTATCTAAGCGCACGGCGTGAAGCGCTTGGCACAAGTGCGCGTTGGGCCTGTCCAAATCCACTTTTGCGAGATTGACGGCAGAAAAAAGGGTCCATGCGCCGGGCACATGGTCTAAAATGGTTGTAGTAAGTGTCTTAATTAATTCATAGGTGTATTTTGGGCGTAACATGCAATAAACCAATCAGAGATTCATTCCCTTTAAGAGCCAGGCGTGTTTGTACCTTTCGCGCATTGCTATTATGACGGCAGATTCTGACCGTAATATTTTTATTTGTAATCTTTTGCATGTTCGAGTGCTGCTGCGCTTCCCTGTGTGTTGGGAACAAGCATATTGTGTACGCGCTGTGCCTATGCCATAGGTGCATTTGACTAATATGCTGTTAAAATAACAATGACATGCTACACAATTGACTTTAGACCAGGTTTTTGTTGGTCGATCGATAGTGCAATCACTTTGCCTATCACTATGCCTCAAGATAGCAATACACCCAGAATTATCCTGAACACACCTTCCTGTTAGACCAGCACTCCCATGGGCGCAGGTGCATTTGCTATTTAAACAACGCGGGCGCCTGACTGGAAATTGACAACTGCGTCGGTCTTAAACTAGCAAAGACACTTGCGTTCAGACTTTGCGCTGCTTTGTATTCCATAATTCCTTGCTTTAATTATGCTGGACACTGACAGCTTTAATCTCTGTGATAGCTTTTTCTAGCCTTCTCCTAAACCATAATGTTGAAGAATTTTTGTTTTCAGGTCATTTGAGAGTTGTTTTGAGGGCCCCATGTTGCCACTCTTCAGAGGAGAGTCAAAGAGAACAACAACTTTCAATTGGCCAGCTCATATACCTTTTCTCATTATTGGATGCGCACCTGTCTATGCAGTTCAAGGCTTAATGAGCTCACCAAACCAATTGTGTGTTCCTATTTAATCAGTGCTATGTAGTTACATGTATTCAAATCAACAAAATGACAAGGGTGCCCAAATGTATGCACCTGTCTAATTTCGTTTTGATACATATTGCACATTTTCGGTTAATAAAATGAACCTGATTTCACTACCAAAATGGTGTATATATATTTGCAGAGATGATCCATTCACCTCACAGGTGTGGCATATCAAGATGCGGGTTAGACAGCATAAATAAAAGGCCACTCTAAAATGTGCAGTTTCTTCACACAGCACAATGGTACAGATGTCACAAGTTTTGAGGGAGCGAAACTGACAAATCATTCGCAGTGATTTAAAGCCACAACAGGTCCAACAAGCTGCGCTACAATGTGATTTTTTGTATTTTCTATTCTCATTTTGTCTCATAGTTGAAGTGTACCTATGATAAATATTACAGGCCTCTCTCATCTTTTTCAGTGGGAGAACTTGCACAATTGGTGGTTGACCAAATACGTTTTTGCCCCACTGTATCTGATTGTGGCTGACTTGCTACATCTAGTAAAATGGGTGTGCTAGCCTATCACTGGTGCTTCTAAAAGTCAGAAGGCATGGTCATATGACAGGAAAACTTCCAATGACCCCACATGGGCTCCCAAACCCTAGTTTGGGAACTGCTTTATTGGGAACAAAGGCTAAAACAGGTTTCCAGTTTTATTCAAGTTTGGACATGTTATCCTCAATATTCTGACCTCTCGCACTGTTGCAACCATTTAGTTGAGCTAAAAATAGACATTTAAATAATTTGCAGATACTTAAAATAACTTTCCCTGGAGTAACTGCATATAATTGTCTGGTCACTCTGTTATGTTTGCCCATCACTTTATTGTACAATTTTCTTAGACACATGGACAACCCACTTCGCCATTGAACAGCATTGGTGGCCTGGATTGTGCCAGCACCAGCTTAGTTCAGCCATGTCTTTACCCTAGTCAAGTAATCTGTAAGCATTCAGCAGCCAAGCAGCCCCAGACGTCCCTCTGCCACCGGCTGCTAGGCTGCTTCAAAAGGATGAAGACGAGTCACACCATGGTAGCCCAGCTCTCATCTGTGGTGAGCCGAGTCATGGACATTACTCCTGCTGCCAAAGCCTGATGAGCTTTTGCTGCAATGGAAGAGATGGCATGGCAAAACAAAATGGAGCCATATCGTACGAGACAAAGATTCACGAAGACGTAGTTAATACTGAACATTTAACTGTCTTATTTTTGATGCATTCGCAGACTAAATAGATTTATAAAGGCAAAAATGTTTTTGTGTTATCAATTAATTTCTTTTTAAGACTTAGATAATATCTGATGACATTTTACGACAAATGTAGGTGGATCAGAGGTTTTTATGCTACAAAACCACTGAAGGGACAGGAGCAAATAATAACAACATATGAACATTATAAAAAATACAAATATATGAACACAACAACAAAAAAACAATTTTTTTCTGCAGTTTAGACCGTTTTTCTCACTCATTATGTAGTTTTAATGTTAATGTCAATTTTACCCAACAGGCACTGTATTTCTTTGTCGGTGTTCATTAAGCTTTTTTCTTTTGCATCTATTACTTTTTTATCTTTGTGACCCTCCTTGTGTATGTCCCTAAAGATTTTGCTTGTGCACATGTCCAGAACCACTAGATGGCAGTGAGTTTCTACAGAAAACAGGTTTGCTTGTGCACATGTCCAGAACCACTAGATGGCAGTGAGTTTCTACAGAAAACAGGTTTGCTTGTGCACATGTCCAGAACCACTAGATGGCAGTGAGTTTCTACAGAAAACAGGTTTGCTTGTACAGAAAACAGGTTTGCTTGCTTTCAAAGTGTGAAATCAGCTGGATATTAACTTGGATATAAGCTCAATAGGAAACCACAGAATGCAGATTGATTCCCGCCAATGTGATCCTCTTTGTAAGGTCACTTCAATACATTAGCATCAATAGTAGTTATGGACATATTACTCTTGAATCCAACTACCTTGTATTTAAGTTTATACCAATGGTTTATACCCCCTGATTTTGCCCACTTTTTTAGTGGACTAAAAACAGAATTTCTCTTTTAGTGAGCAGCTTTTAAAGGCTGTAGTACATTTATTTATTTATTTACATTTATAAAAAAAATGTGAAAAGCTGTTTTTGATGGGACCAGTGGATGGGACTGATTCCACAGTTTTTGTCAGTGGGCGGCCAGTCAGTCTAATATTACGTATGCATTTTTTTGCCTTATCTTTTTGGGGTTACAAAGTATGGGGGAATCCTCTAACGTACGTTACACTGCTTGTTCAAAAAGGAAGCCTTATTTGGTACAGTTGATGGGAGCGTTACATATTCACAATCTATACAACCGTGATTGTGTTTACAGTTTTTCAAGAGGGACGTGTCAAGGTATTTGTGCCGTATTACTTTACCGTCCGCCTGGGCTGCCTGTGCCCCCAGGCATAGCCAGAATTGCTGCATCTAGGGTACGAGCACCGGCCAGCATGACGGTTGTGCTGTGAGGCAGCGACTTAGAAAGCTGCGTCACAACGGCGCCCCAAATCGCACTATGTTCACTACTGTGTAATGTTAAATGCTTGAATAGCGTATTTATAAACCCTTTATAGACTCTACAAATTGTACTTTATTCTGAGGTGTTACGGATCAGCTTCTCGCTAATACCAATACAGATGTATAGAATGCTAAATAATTACTACTTACTTGTCATGTATGCTTTTCAGCTTCTGTACAGTCACCTGGCAGCGAGCTTAACATTGCATATGGCCCCAGGCTATGCAAAGAATGCATGAAAAACTAACAACACAGATTTACACAGGAATGAGACTGGATGCTCCTACAGTTTGAAATTAGTAATACCACAAAGTCAATTGCAGGGTTGGGGTGATTACTGTCTGTGACTGGTTGGTAAATTATATCATTGCTACGCTTGGTCAAGAGTCATTATTAAGCGTTTGCCATTTTAGTCGCAGGGTCTTTGACCATGACCTGCACTCCAATTGTCCCAAGTTTTTTCTACTACTGAGCTGATATCCTCAGAATTTTTATTCCCAAAGTCTAGGCCTGAAATATCATACTGTTGAAGTAGCTGTAGGTTCTTTAAAGTGAAGCAGTCAGAGATTAAAGCTTTTATTAATTGAAAATAAATGCTCATCTGACAGGCCGTTTTTAGCTTTAAGATTGCTTTTAGACCCCCCTTCCCCCACATGCTTGAACTGAGCTTATGAAAGATGAACAGCTATTTCCAGCCTGTGCAACAGCAGTGGTCGTCTTCCATCACTCATATCATGACTTTACAACTTTTCTTACACTCTAATATTTGGATGTCATACACAATTAACCCTCTGGAATATCACTTTGCTCTCTTGGTTATTTATTCACACATCATGCGACTGTTCCAAAATTTGACCCAATATAAATTCACGTTGATTCCTATTTGTTTCAGACGAAATGGAAGGGAAAGGATCTTTTGGATCTGGTGTGCCGTGCCCTGGGACTAAGAGAGACATGGTTCTTTGGGTTTCAGTACGATGTCAGAGATACTATAGCCTGGATCAAGATGGACAAGAAGGTAAATCCCAGAATCCAACTGATCTCTCGGTCTCCGTCAGATCATTAGCGCAAACCCGTTCACCAGTCACAGGGATGCCAGGGATGTCAGAAACCCGGAAAGCGAACTGTTCATCCAATAGAAAATAACAATGGTTACCCTGTGGTCTGTGTTTTTGTTTCCAGATTTTGGACCACGATGTCTCTATGGAAGAACCAATCACTCTCCACTTCAGGGCTAAGTTTTACCCTGAGAATGCTGAGGAGGAGTTGGTCCAGGACATCACTCAGCATCTCTTCTTCCTACAGGTGAAAATGCATGGCACGCTTAAACCTAACCAGTGTGAAGAAACTGTTTTCTCTATTTATCAGAACATGCCAGAAAGGCAGCTCAATGTTTTGATTAGAGGTGCAATGGCTCCATGACCAAATGCAATCAGAATCTATCCACAGCCGCTTCTCACCATTTAGTCTTGTCAAGAATACAGTACATTTAATGAAAGACTCAACTTGAACTGTTTTCCCCCTCCACCTTCTCCTTCGACTCCCTTAAAAGAAACAGAACATTAAGATAGGCTAAGAGATATATTTCCATATCCTTCCTGACTGGCATGTCTTCTTACCTGCTTTTTTTAAACCTGAAGTCAAGAAAGACTTCCCCTCGTTCCAAATTGCACCCCCAAAATTCCAATATAGTGCATTACGTTTGATGAAAGTAGTGCACTGCAATGGTTAAACTCATTTTGGGCAAAGATAAAGTCTTCCAATTCATGCAGGTGAAGTTCAAATCTGACTGACATGCTTAGAACAGAGTGTTACTGCCGGATCTCTTTGCTGTCTGTCAGGGCAGCGAACAGACAGCCGGGCCTTTTCATGTGTTTGCCAATCATCCAAGAAGCTTGCCGTTGCTTTTAGCCTTTATGAACCCTTTAAGAGGTTAGATGTCAGGGTGCATTTCATGTCAGGTAACTTTTTTAAATGCCTCTGGATCAATTCATTGAGAATTCATAGTTCCATTGCAGACCTTGAAGCACAACACGCTGACATTAGTGCACTTGCGAACGCTTGGCCCATTAATGTAGTGACAATGCATTATGCTAATGGCTATACAGGCACCTTCTTTATTAGTGATCACATTCCGATAGGCAGGATAAATGCGGCTGCACCACTGATCTCTTCAGACAGGCTTGTCAATAAAAAGCTGACATTCACATCTCTGACTGATTGTCATAGTTACCGGGTGCCAGGGCCCTGTAAGTCTGTAATTCACTTTTCTTTTGTGCTTTTCTGATTGTATTCAGCCATGTGGAATCATTGGCCCACATTTGCACTGGCCTTTTCTGCCCTACCCTAATACACTGGGGATTTCCTGTCCAGTCCTGACACATCGCCTGCCTCCCAAACAGCTTAATTCTACACTGTGGAGTGCATAACTCGAAACCACAGCCCAATAGTCCTTTGTTAAAAGTAGCTCACTACATAGGGAATGGGGTTTAATTCAGACCATACACCTATTTCCCTTATCCTGAGTAGACGAGATGAGGTTTGTTAAAATTGCCTCTTTGCCGTCCAATTCAGCCGTATTTATCAATTACCAATTAGGATTTAAGAGCTCCAGTTATTGGCCCACTTGATGCTGTCTCTAGGGAATTCCGGTCCCTGGTGCAGACCATTTCATTATATCATGTCCATTGTGCTGGATTTGTTTCAGGGATAAATACAGACCATTTCATTATATCATGTCCATTGTGCTGGATTTGTTTCAGGGATAAATACAGACCATTTCATTATATCATGTCCATTGTGCTGGATTTGTTTCAGGGATAAATACAGACCGTTTCATTATATCATGTCCATTGTGCTGGATTTGTTTCAGGGATGAATACAGACCGTTTCATTATATCATGTCCATTGTGCTGGATTTGTTTCAGGGATAAATACAGACCGTTTCATTATATCATGTCCATTGTGCTGGATTCATGAATCTTCCAGACAGGAATGACAACAGTATGGATATCATTGAAATCAGACTCAGTCCTCCATTTCCACTGAAGCATTTAGCCTTGGACTAGTTGAGGATTTTAAAAGACAACCGGCCTGCCACAAAGAAAACAACACCTGAGATAAATACAAACAACAACAGTACCCATTTCAAATGGAGGCTGCCTAAAATGGGTAAAAATGACTGAACGCCTTGTAGAGGCTCGTCTCCTTATTACTCTCATTAATTCGCATGATGTGGAAGCACGGCCACTCAGTTCAGATAGTGTCAAAACCGTGACAGGCGGATTAAGGCTTATCAGAAGCCATCAGCCTCCTATCTGTCCGTTGGCTTCCCAAATGTTCCCTTTTCTGGAAGCACACTTTCAACCATTGGCGGGCTTGGTCCAGACCGTTACACTTTATAGGGAATAGTATGCCGTTTGGGACATGCCCACACTGCCTGCTCTGCTCTGTCACCTGTAAAATTGGCCGAATAATACGTTTCCCATATGAATAAAACATGACATGCAAATGAATTAAAAATACATTATCCGGCTAACTTTTTACCTCTTATGTTTCACATCCCCCAAAATATTACCAAATGTTTTCTTTTTTTCCTTAATGGTAACTGCCTTCTCGCCATCCCTCATTTGTAAAGCAGATTGGAGCAGCTGCCTGCTGGCCTGCCTTTGGGCTAGAAGAGATTAGGCCCTGTCTTCCAGGTCCAGAGACCTCTTGTTAGTTCACGACAGACAAGGTTGCATGACTGGCTTTGCAAATTAACTAAAGTTGACACACTAAACCGCATTTCAGGCGGTTTCATGACTTCTGACATGTTCTAACAGAAGACGACTCAACTTGGTCACCATGTACCTACGGACCTAGTCCTCTACACTCTTGTGTTAGTTTGTGTAATAAATTAATTAGCTTGAAGAGTTGAATGGGGCTATGTGAAGAGTTATAGCGCTGGAGTTGTTGTCTGTAAAGAAATACATTTGGCTCAAGCTTGCAGTCCTTGGCTCCAGCATTAACAAGTCCCCTTGTGAATAGGTTGCATATAATACATTTTGTGTTTTTGGAACTTGGCTAAATGAGAATATCTATGTAACAGTTAAGAGAAAGCATTGGAAATTCCAGAATTGTATGAACTGGCCAGTTTTGCCGTGGCCAACAGTAGCATTTTAATCGTTGCCTTTGATATTCTTATTGGTTAAAGATTATCTAATAGCTGCTGCAGGCTGACTTTTTCTCAGATTAAATGTAGGTAGCAAAAGGGCAGTGGAAGTAGGATTCAAAATGATATATGCCTATGTATATGTATATGCCTACAGAAAAAAAATACTAAGTTTGACACCTACTGTTCAAAAATGTATTTTTTCAATGAACTATTTTGCAAAACCAAGTCAAAAAATCTTATTTACCAGCATTGTCATTTAATCTATAGATGAAGACATATGGAAGATAATATATCGCAAAGAAGAAGTAGATTGCAAGAGTGAGTCTGAAGCACCATTATTAGGTTAAATGTCTGAATATCTTGTTTTGTTCCGTCTCAGGTGAAGAGTAACATCCTGGAAGAGGAGATCTACTGTCCTCCGGAAGCTTCTGTGCTGCTGGCCTCTTACGCGGTCCAGGCCAAGGTCAGTACCAGTGTATATATGAGCACCCTGCACTTGCACTCAGTGGATTTACTCTTCCAGACACACTTCTGTCCATCCGTTTGTACATCAGTCCATGCATACTTACATTTTGAGCTCAATAGCTCTTGGGAATCAATTAGAAAATGTACCCTCTTCGAACGAACTTGTTCTGCTGAACGATAGGACTGGATTGCGTCATTGCAAAACCTCTCTGTCTCAGACAATCCCCCAGACCTCAAAATATAAAAAACTGAATTATACAAATAACACTTCAGTTTCGATGTGCCAGATGTCTACCAGAGAATCCACTGGTCATCTTAGAGGGATTATTAGCTGTGCGATAATATCCACAAATGAAAACAGGCCCATCATCCATCTATTCCTGTCAGTACAATCAAAACTGGTCATGCCAAACGCACAGACCAGGACCCTACGCTCAACAAGTCTTCAGTTTTCTTTTATTGTCCCGTTTGGAATGTTCTAGGTATGTTGGTGACAGATTGGTAGCAGACAATCTTTTCCATTATCTGCTAAGTGTTCTGGGAATCCCTGTCTCCATTGGGAGTTTATCTTGTCGCTCTAATGTAGTAAGTTGAAGGATGAGGCTAGGAGGGGCGAGTCCACTGGGGATGATGAGGGCATGTGTGTGTGTGTGCTTGTCGTTTGAGAGACATTCTCTTAGAAAAAGTAGGGCAGCTTGGGTTGGAAAAGGTGAGCGTTTTATCAGAGAATGTCTAATAAAGAGTGTACTGCCACTCTCGGAAAACTTCCGGCTTCTGAACTGGTTGCAGTTCTACTCTGGTTCCATATGAGGGCGGTCACGGGCGAGTGCAGAATGAATGGAGGTCTATGAAACTATACCACGCAAAATCCCCTTTTCTCAGTGTATAATTTTTTGTCTAGTAATTTCTATGTTGCATTCGAAAGGGGAGGCAAAGAAAATACACACTGCTGGGTGTTAGATTTTTTTTAAAGTCGCTTTTTTGTTCTAAAAATCCTTTTATAATGTCAAAGACGTCATACATTCATAATTTATTAGCAGAATGCTAGTGTGTTATGGGCAACAACGACTCAACCTGTAAGAAATCGAAAGGACATAAGTACTTGATCATTCAACTTTCGATTTTTAATCCATGTTGAATTTGCAAAAACTATAATCAAATCTGAGATTTCTCAACGACAATCAGGCGAAAGAGACAAATTTAGCCATAGCTAGCTCCATAGACTCCCATTCATTTTGCACCCGCCTGCAATCACCCCCAGTGGTACTCTGGTGGAACTGTAACCAAAATCCGATACAATGGAGTTTAATAGGGAGTGGACTGGCTCTCCGTAGGCGGGCTCTGATTATATCCAAATTAAGAGTTACAACTGTCTAATCTCAGCAAATCCCAGCAGGCTCTGGAGAGTTGAAGATCGGGTCATGCGGCCTCCGACCCACATCCCGAAAAACCATTCTGCTGTTTTCTCACTGATTGCTGTGTATGTGTATATGTCGTCACACTGAACTCCGCTGTGAATCGATTCTCACACCTCTGGCAGTACATACAAAATGATCATCCCAACTGAGCTACATACCCTCCCAACTTTGATGGCTTTGAGTCAGTTTGCACAGCCTTTGAGCGATTCCCGGGCATGGTCGGTTTGGCACAACCGTTCTACGATGCAGTGCCTTAAAGCGCTGCACCACTTGGGAGGCCAAGATGAAAGATTTTTACTGGTATCATTTAGCCAAGGGCAGGTTGAGATAAGAGCAATCGTACAGATTTAGGAATTTGTAATCCGATTTCAATGAGAGCATATTCCACGTAACACCATGAGCACCAGTAAGCCTTGGCAGAGGATCCCATCATTAGCATGCAGGAGACACAGACGGAGACATTTAGAGAGCGACGACCAAAAAAAGGATTAGAGGAAGCTGGAGTGTGTGTGTGTGTGTGTGTGTGTGTGTGTGTGTGTGTGTGTGTGTGTGTGTGTGTGTGTGTGTGTGTGTGTGTGTGTGTGTGTG
>JACXGM010017691.1:0-19558 GCA_016801145.1 Umbra pygmaea | reverse complement strand
AAAAGGGCTATGACCACCAGACCGTTAGTCCGATTGACTTGAAATTTGTTATGCAGTGTCTTGGTCCAAGTTGCCATGTATGTCTATGAGGACATTGGTGTATCTAAAAAAACATGGCCGCCATTGACCAATGAATTTAGAGAAGTGTGAACACATATGAGACAAGGTTAACGGAGGCCGATCGGAACGAAACTTGGTGCGCATGTTCAGCTCATGGCCAGAGAGGTCTGAAATAATTTTGAAAGAAATCGGACACTAATTGGCCCAGAGGTGGCGCTACAGCAATCAATTGTACAAACTGCTTATAACTCCTAGACTAAAGGGCATAGACTCAAGTGTCTTATATCAGAGGAAAGCTGGACTCCTGATGAACAAAACGTAAATCTTCGATTTCATTTCCACATGATAGATTTTCCGCCATTTTGAATTATGTCAAAAAACTACTTTCGCGAACTAGTCCTAGGTTTTTCGCCCGATCGGAATGAAACCAATGTAGAAATGTTCTCTGGAGTGTGAATATTAATAATTATCAAAAAAAAGTTGAAATTTCGATTTCCGGACGCTAAGGCGCGCAACATGGACGCTGTGGGAGGAGCCTATTTTACTAAAATGGCTATAAATTAAGAAGTAAATGAGATATCGTCACTCAACTCAGTACACATGGGAAGGACTGCAATTTGTGGTCACAATAAAAAAAAGTGCAGATGGAACACTAGGTGGCGCTGTAGTGATCAATTGTATGAAACTGCTCATAACTAATAGACTGTAAGACATAGTTTCAAGTTTCTCATATCATTGGAAAGCTGGACTTGAAATTTTGATTTGCGGACGCTAAAGTGCGCGAAATGGACGCTGTGGGAGGAGCCTATTTTACTAAAATGGCTATAAATCAAGAAGTAAATGAGATATCTTCACCAAACTTGGTAGTCATGTGAATGAGTTTATTCTGTGGTGGGAGTAAAAACATTGTGCCGATCGAACACTAGGTGGCGCTGTAACATTAAAAAAATATAAAAAGGGCTTTGACCACCTGACCATAGGTCCGATTGACTTGAAATTTGGTATGTAGTGTCTTGGTCCAGGTGCCATGTATATCAATGAGGACATTGATGTATTTAAAAAAACATGGCTGCCGTCAACCAATGAAGTTTAAGCACCTATTAAACAAGGTTAACGAAGGCCGATCAGAACAAAACTTGGTGGGCATGTTCAACTCAAGGCCAGAGAGGTCTTTAAGAATTTTGAAAGAAATCAGCCACTAGGTGGCGCTGATGAGTTTTTGGCTCTATAATCACGTGGTGTTACACACATCTGCACAATAAGCTTATGATTAAGTAGATTTCCTCATTCTGAACAAATTTGCGTTCGGATTCAATGTTGTCAGTCAAGTTGTTCATTAAATAATCATGAATATATTAAAAACATACTTTTTAGAACTAGTCCTAGGTTTTTCACCCGATCGGAACCAAACCAGTGCAGAAATGTTCTCTGGAGTCTGAATATTAATAATTATCAAAAAAACTTTTGATATTTTGACTCGTGGATGCTAAGTGGCGCAAAATGGATGCTGTGGGAGCAGTCTATTTTACTAAAATGGCTATAAATCAAGAAGTAAATGAGATATCTTCACCAAATTTGGCAAACATGTAAATGAGTTCATTTTGTGGTTACAGTAAAAAAGATTTGCCGATCAAACACTAGGTTGCGCTGTAACATAAAAAAAACCTTCAAAGGGCTATGACAGCCTGACCGTTAGTCCGATTGACTTGAAATTTGGTATGTAGTGACTTGGTCCAAGGTGCCATGTATGTATATGAGGACATTGATGTATTTAAATAACAAGGCTGCTGTCAACCAATGAAGTTTAAGCACCTATAAAACAAGGTTAAAGGAGGCCGATCGGAACCAAACTCGGTGGGCATGTTCAACTCAAGGCCAGAGAGGTCTGTAAGCGTTTTGAAACAAATCGGCCACTAGGTGGCGCTGATTAGTTTTTTGTCTCTATAATCACGTGGTGTTACACACATCCGCACAATAAGCTTATCATATAACCCTTGCGTTGTCCTCCGGGTCCCTGTGACCCGCGGGGATTTTGACAGACGAGCGCCATCTTAGCGGGTCCCTGTGACCCGCGGGGGGATTCTGCCGCACGAGCGCCGTCTTAGCGGGTCCCTGTGACCCCCCGTGGGGATTCTGGCAGACGAGCGCCGTCTTAGCGGGTCCCTGTGACCCCGGGGTTGGATTCTGCCGCACGAGCGCCGTCTTAGCGGGTCCCTTTGACCCGCGGGGATTCTGCCGCACGAGCGCCGTCTTAGCGGGTCCCTGTGACCCCCGTGGGGATTCTGGCAGACGAGCGCCGTCTTAGCTGGTCCCTGTGACCCCGGGGTTGGATTCTGCCGCACGAGTGCCGTCTTAGCGGGTCCCTTTGACCCCCGGGGCTAAATTCAGCCGCACGAGCGCGTTCTTAGCGGGGTCCCTGTGACCCCGGGGCTGGATTCTGCCGCACGAGCGCCATCTTAGCGGGGTCCCTGTGACCTGCGCTAGGGAACGAGTGTAGACGACGGCAAAGATCGACGGATTCTCGCGTGCAGGAGAGTCACCGCTGATTACCGGTTTAAATATGAGACAAAATCTTGCCGAAAGCTCGCTTCGGCGCCTAGGAGTCCCCGCGGGGCCCGAGCACGGAGAATCGGAGGCCCCGCGGGTCCCGTGTCACCTTGGGCAATACTTTCGGTTTAAAAATCAGAGAGAATCGTCTCGAAAGCTCGCTTCTTAGCGCGGGAGGCACCGCGGAGCCCATGCGCCGAGCGCAGGACGCCCCGCGCGGCCCCTTTACCGGGGGAATCGTAGGCCCCGCTGAGCTCATGTCACCTCGGGCGATAATTTCGGTTTTAAAATCGGACAAAATCTCGCCGAAAGCTCGCTTCGGCGCCGAGGAGTCCCCGCGGAGCCCGGGCACGGAGAATCGGAGGCCCAGCGGGTCCCGTATCGCCTCGGGTGATATTTCCCGTTTTAGAATCGGACAAAATCTCGCCGAAAGCTCTCTTTGGCGCCGAGGAGTCCCCCCGGAGCCCGGGCAGGGAGAATCGGAGGCCCTGCGGGTCCCGTGTCACCTCGGGCGATATTTCCCGTTTTAGAATCGGACAAAATCTCGCCGAAAGCTCGCTTCGGCGCCTAGGAGTCCCCGTGGAGCCCATGCGCCGAGCGCAGGACACCCCGCGGGTCCCGCGCACGCTCCGGGTCTTAGCGGGGCACTCAGGATTGCGATGCAATCTCGTGCCAAGGAATCGCGGACCCCCACGCGGCCCCTGTACCGGGGGAATCCGAGGCCCCGCTGAGCTCGTGTTGCCTCGGGCGAGATTTCCGGTTTAAAAATGAGACAAAATCTCGCCGAAAGCTCGCTTCGGCGCCTAGGAGTCCCCGCGGGGCTTGGGCACAGAGAATCGGAGGCCCTGCGGGTCCCGTGTCACCTCGGGCGATACTTTCGGTTTAAAAATCAGAGAGGGTCGTCTCGAAAGCTCGCTTCTGAGCGCGGGAGGCCCCGCGGAGCCCGTGCGCCGAGCGCAGGACGCCCCGCGCGGCCCCTTTACCGGGGGAATCGTAGGCCCCGCTGAGCCCATGTTGCCTCGGGCGATAATTTCGGTTTTAAAATCGGACAAAATCTCGCCGAAAGCTCGCTTCGGCGCAGAGGAGTCCCCGCGGAGCCCGTGCATGGAGCGCAGGACGCCCCGCGGCTCCCGGAACGCGAGAGGGTCGCGTGCCAAGGAATCGCGGACCCCCATGCGGCCCCTGTACCGGGGGAATCGGAGGCCCCGCGTGCTCCGTGTTGCCTCGGGCGAGATTTCCGGTTTAAAAATTAGACAAAATGTTTCGGAAAGCTCGCTTCGGTGCCATTATGAAACAGTCGTTTGCGTCAAGAGGCCTCAGATGCAGTCTTACTACGGATACTGCAAAGCTGACACTGGCGACAACAACGTTACACCACTAACATTGGCCACGGTTTCGGGTGAAGCCTTATCCGAGAGCGAGAGCGAGATCGACATCTTTCAGATGGACATTGAAGCTCACAGTGACTGCCAAGAGCACGACCTTATGGATGTCCACTTGGAGGATTTCAAGGACGAGAAATACGACTCTGCCATAAGCCTCAGGGACGCGAACCCCGAGGATGTACCTGATGCGGACCGCGGCGAACAAGTTAGCGCAAATCAAAAGGATATTACACCTGACCCATTACACACGAATTTGGCAAAGTCTAAGAGCCTAAGTAACGTGTCAGCTTCGAAACCCTGGACGTCGGGTCGCACTTGTTGGGTGTGCGAAGAGAATCACCTATTCTGGCACGAGAACAATGTCCTGGACGTATACTTGTAGGGCGGTGATTATAACATGGACGACTACGCTATATACGACGTGGACTACTGCAAACGAGTTAGCGCGGGCGAGAACGACACTAGACCAGATCTTTTATTTACGGATTCGGGTGAAGACCAGAACGCTTTGCAAGCAACGTCCGCGGGTGACAGTTGTCAGGTGAGGAGCGAGGTCCTGGACGTCAACACGGAGGATATCACAGGCGAGGAGTCGGACGCCCTCGATGCCATGGACTCTGATGAAGCCGCGCTCGAAAATGATGTGCTCCGCGATGCGGTTCGTGCTAAGGAGGAGGCGAGACAAAAACAGCGGAGCCTAATGGAGAAACTTCCCTTTTTCATATTGAACGTTACGTGGCCGTCGTTTTTGGACTGGCTGGGTGAGCGCTGGTGGAGCTTGGTCACTGGCGAGCACGTAGCATCCATCACAACGGCCCTAGTATTCGCACCGGACAGATCGTTGTCGCGGCACACCGCTGTCCCAGTCACGGAGGGGTGTGTACGATTGCGGCGAAGACCAGAGACGAGGTCCTGACATTTCACGTGGTCGTTCGTAGATATCACTACACGTGTTCCAATTTCATAGAAGGTGAATTTGCGGATCCCATAGACATTGTGAAAGAGCTTCTTTGCAGACTGCGAAACGGATATTTGCTGGCCAGACCCACGGCTACGCCTCGCAACCCCGAATCCTTCTCCATGGCACATATAGTGGGCGAGATGCGCTACATGGTAGAGCTACTGAAAGGCGCGTGGGAGGGATCTATGCTTGGCGCTTCCCCGAGTAGTCGCGCGCGCCGCAATGCAATAGAACGTCTGCGGAGTCTTTCGAAGGGGACCGCGAATCCAGGCGCGGCGATGTATTTCATAGACGAAGAAAGTTCGGGCTACCTTTTTGACGTGGTCACGGCAAAGGGCAAGGGATTCAAGGTGTCATTTGATAACGAAGGCTTTTCGATCGGGACCGGCGCACGCTTCCCCGAGATGAGAGACGTGCTCTACAACATCGGCACGGCTGAAAGTGTCACCTACGTGACTCGACCTCGGTCTGCACATTTGAAACGTGCCGATGATCACACCTCCAGCACGAGCCTCGTGGACGAGGAACCCGAAGCGGTCGAAGCTTTGGGATGAAGCGCAGTGCGATCCGCGCAATTTCACAGCGAGCCTTGCGGATGACGAAAATAAGGCTCTTCGTGAAAATAAGGCTTTTCTGAGGGGTACGTGAGAGAAGAACAGAGGGCGCTGAGAGACATGAATCGGGCCTCAGTATTGAACACTTCGTGGCAGTTATTTTTGAACTACCTAGGTGAGTGCTGGTGGGGCTCGGTCGCAAGAGAGCACGTCACCTCATTCATGAACGCACCCACTGGGCACACCGGAGACATCGTAGTAGCTGCACACTTTGGTAACAGACGAGGAGGAGTGTGTTCGGTTACGTTTAAGTTCAAGGACATGGTCAAGATTCGATCTGTCGTGGACTCGCGGAACCCCACATGCGGCCGTTCATCCATTGCAAAAACGGACCCCACGTTCATGTCAGCGCGTGCCAGTTTCCCCAGGGCTCTTCGGGTGTGCTAGGCTGGTGTCCCAGTGGCCTGTCATCTGCGTCGCTCGTAGACTGGAGCGCGTGGAAGCTACGGTCTTTCGCGTAAGCCATGTCTGTTCGTGAAGGTGTAGTACCGCTATGCAGTTCATAAGTTGCGTCTACGCTCAGTTGCTTTAATATATGTCGATTTCGCACACAGGGTGCACTTCGAAAACGAGTCAGAGACGCGCGCGGAACCTGAGTCGCTGCGATTCGCTTCGTTTACGAGATCGCTACAAACATCGACATATATACGATTACGTAGCTGTGACTAAAGTAGATCCTTGGGGTTAGAGTTGTCCTCCAAAACCTTGCCATTGGTCACACTCGAACATGGCTTTCGGTCAGAAAGAGTACATTTTGTCCCACACCATCACCAAGGAGACTGAGGCCCATCAGCCTGCGACGTTCAAAATTGACCTGAAGGGCCTCATACCCTTCGCAGACTGTAGTCCTCTGTTCGTCGTCGAGAACGTGAGCATCGCCGCGTACAAGCAAGGCACCTTGTCGACCGTACCGGTCAAGTTCGCCGTCATCAACGATTCCAGGAAACGGGTCCTCACGGGAGATCCGTGCAAGCTCTCCTCCGAGTGGCGGCTCGACATGAACCGCGCGTCCTCTATCAAGATAGCGGGTACCGAAACCGTACCTTTCCGTCGTAGCCCCGCGGTGTACGATGATGAAAACAGGCAGGCTCTGGTCAATGTATTGGCGTTCATGATGTCAAACAGCCTCTGCGTCTCGGACAGAGCGAGAGGGGCTTTCGACGTCCTGCTCGAGTCCACACGAGGCGAGTTTGAATTCACGTGCGACCTGTGCTCCGAGATCGGCGTGGCCTGCGTCACGAAAGGCCCCGGTGGACTTCCCTTGTTCTTGTTTCCGCAGTGCATGGACGCCTACGTAGCTTTCTGCTATCTTTGGGGCTCTTTCTGTGCAGCGCTCTGACTTTGGTCACGAGAAAGGGTGCGACGTCGTTCAACTTCATGCTGATGCAGGCAGACTTGACGTCTCTGGTCCCCGCCATCCTGTACAGATCCACGATGTTCATACCGCAGCTGTTCATCTTGAAGTGGCCCAGTTTGGCCTTGAATTTGTTGAACTTTTCAATGTGCTCGGACGCAATGGTGAGGTTCCATTCAGCAACACTGAATCTAAGCTCACAAGCATCTCCTTGTACATGTCCAGGTAGCGTACCTTTTCAAACGGGAAGAAAGGCGCCACGTCCTCGGTCAGGGCCTTGGTCACGAAGAGACCGCGCCAGTCTCGCAGTAGCGAGGAACAGCGTTCCCGTGTAGCCACGTCGACGCCCTCAATGTACCTCGGGTCTCCGTAGAAATGAACACGCTGATGAATCACCCTCATGTCGAACTCGGCGTTGAACACGTACAGGAGTTCTACGCCGTGGTGGTACAGCAGTCTGATCATTTTTCCGAGGAGCGAGAGTTCTCTGGAGCATGGGTAAAACGTGATCCTCGTGACGTCGTCTACACCGGCGCCCCTGGCCAGTTCGCGATCCACCTCGGGCTGCTTGTTTTGCGTCGTCACCTTGCGTTTGTTGTAGAGCACTATCAGCCTCTTCCTGTGGTGCTCGCGTGAGATCTTGGTTACGTGGGAGTTGAGGATCACGAGAGAGACGCAGGTTATCTCGTGCTGCCTACCCGACATGTCCTCTTCCAGGGCTGGTATGGAGACGCGCTTGGTGTCTTTGGGCAATCGTTTCAGGCCCTCGTTTAGCGCTCTGTCCAGCTCAGTCCTGCACTTTGTCAATTCCTTGACCCTGTCCTCGGTGCATTAGGGAAAGCTGCGTGCGAAATAGTTCCTTCGAAGGGACTCGTCCCGGTACGATTCTTCGAACACAGTCTCGATGTCCAGACACGCAGCCTTGTAGAAATAGGGCACGTGTTTACTGTCAAAGAGCTTGGCCTCGGCCTCCGACTTGTCGTGATCGTAGATGAGTTCGGAGACCGAGAGGACCTGGTTCAGTTTGTTGGCCGGTATGAAATACACCCTGCCGAACATTACATCCGAGCATAGTGCGGGCGTGTTATTGTCGCGATCGACGTAGTTGCCCCTGTCCGGGCAGAAGTCTCTGAAGGTCAGCGCGCCCCTCACGGTTTCCATATACTTTTTGGCCAAAGATATCCGGCTGAGCGGGAACACATGAGCGTTCACCTCGCGCTTGATGTCATCGTGGAGCACTCGGACGTACACCGGCTCGTCCACAAAGTGTCTAGACCAAGCAGCCCGCACCATGTCCCAGGTCTCCTCCTCTCCGTCCTGATCGCAAATCATGTCGAGGTCGTAGCCCACAACAAGAGCTATTCCGGTGACTTTGAAGTGTACCGTAGTGTAGACGCCGACGTCGCGAGCCTGCACCACCAGGCCCCTGCACAAGAGCGCCTCTTCCTGCTTGTGAAAGAGAACAGATTTTATCATCACCCCGACCAGATCGGGTTCGAGCTCAGGGTTGACAGCTCTGCGCTCGGGGTAGATTGCTGGGAAGAGGTCCACGAAGGGCACCGCTCTGTTCATGATGCGAACAGAGCGCAGGCGCCTGTGTGGATTTTCGGGGTTTATAGACATTGGTCGCTTTGTATTTCACTTGTGTTGTACGAGTGAGAGAGAGCCGGACCCCCCTGTCGATTAGGTCGCAACAAGCGTTCAACCGGTGCAGGTCTAAGGCCGGGGCTCAATATATATACACGCACAACAACCGGGATGTGCGTGTTGTACGTCCGGGAACCGCTCGGCCCCGAAAATTGCTGACACTGGCTTATCCAAGCGCAGCTGAATCACCAAACCGCGGTTGATATATCCAAACACTGCCGAACCATCACACCGCAAGATATTAAAGTGAATCATCAGAACACGAGACATGGCGAAACCCAAAGCATACATACCCCGTAGAGGGCCCCCTGAGGTTGACTGTGACGTCTACACGTACCCTAACTAAGGGTTAAGCGGAAATCCCGCATAGCACGATTTACGTTAGAGAATCCCACACTAGCTAGATAGCTAGCTAGCTATTTATCTAGCCATGGCAGTTAAGAGAGGTAACGCTGTGTCCGCAGTGTGTAACGTGTTGCCTCACAGAGACGCGGCCACGGCCGTGGTAGACAGCGTCCACGTGCCCTCCAATAGGAGCGCCTTGTTCTTCGCGGTCGAAACGGACATATTGCATGACAAGCTCTCGGACGAGTTGTCCTTTGGCGCATTGTCTCCAGATGACAGAGCAACCTTTTGGACCTCCTGGACACCAGCGTGCTGGAGAGCGACGTGGTGAGCCGAGACGTGAGCAGCGGCAAGGTGGACACCGTAAAGTACCACGCCGTGCACAACTGTGGCTTCGTCTAGAACACCAACACGATGGGGTTCGTGAGCGACGCATGGGCCGACCGTAGTCTGATCATGGAGTCGGAGTTCCCTGAGCACGTGACCCGTATGCGTAGCACCAAGCAGGTGCAGGACACGGTGGAGAGACGCAAGATGGATTGCGTGGCCACGGTGTGCCTGTGCAGGCAGATCCTGATCCAGTCCGCAATGATCATCGCCGAGTCTGACATCATGTAGTTCGGCGCAAGGTTCGACAAGGCCAGAGACGCCTGCGTGGCAGCGCTCTACGCCAGCCACATTGTGTGCACGGGAACCGCCAGCCGGAGAGTTGCCTTTTGTATCAACCAGCTGGTGTTCGCTGAGGCCATGAAGTTGGCGTGTCACTTTGTGTTCGACATATGGATATCCCCGTGGACCGAGATCCCCGACGAGGGCGAGTGTGAAACCCTGAGGGTTTACATGCAGCGGATGAACGAGAACAGACTGAACGCTCTGAACGAGCTGTCCTTTGGCGAAATCTGCCTGGAGACCAACGCTGTCTACAAGCTGTGCGCCGTGGCCTGTCTGCCGGACATTTGTCCCCGCGGGGTCGACACGCAGGGTCGCTTTGCCTGTAAGGTGCTAGGCTACCTCTTGACCCAGATCCACGAGCAGCAATTGAAGACCAGTTTGAGAAACGGACACTTGTACATTTCGGGCGTAGACGCCATGTTTTTCTCTGAGAAAGAGATCAAAGGCGGCAATAATTTGGCCCACGAGATGCTCACGCTGTGCTCCATGTGCAAGGTCCAGGCTCGTGAGAGCAAGAACCCCACGGCGAAGAGCTACAAGCTGTGCACGTACAGATACGCCACGAACCAGGCCTCGGCCGCGCACGGCAGGCGAGGTCACTCGAACCCTCGCAAGAAAGTCGGTTCCGTTACAGTCCCGCTCGAGGCGGTGTACAATATGCTGGCCCTGTACGCGCCGAGTTCCCACTCTGGCTTTTGGGATCAGTTGAGCGCGGCCATGCTCGAGGCTTACAAGAACGGGGACTTCGAAGACCCAAATTGACATTCGCCTTGGACTTCAACAAGGATCCTGTGCAGTCTTTGATTCTGGAAGCGACCACGGCCGTAAAACCCCTGAGCGAACTCACGTTCAACAAGGGCGTGCTGGGAGGGGAGACGTTCCGGTGCTCCGCGCCCTTGTATTACGGCGCAGTAATCATAAATGCAAATCGCCGTCATCATCATCGTCGTCGCAAACTCAAGGAAGGGTACGACGCGAGACACCTGAGCGAAAGCAGACGAGGTCCGAGAGGTACCTTCCACAGGCCTAGGCTGAGCGTGTACTCGGCCGAGTACTCGGGCGTGCCTGTGAAAAACGTGAGCTCGTTTTGCTCCACGCGCACCATGTATCACCAGGACAAGATATGTTTGAGAGTGAACCGTGACAATCGCGGTCAATTAGCCGAGCTAGAGGAGGACTGGGAGTGGAACGACGCCGTGGAGGTGTTGAACAGCATTCACAGGCCCGGCGTGTTCTTGGTGGACATGTTGAAACGGGACCACGCAGTCGACCAAACTCAGCGTCATGCTAAATGCTCTGCGCGAGACAAGCGGACGCTCGGCGCTCCGCAATAGAAAGGGTATTACTGCACGTGGCGGCGACACGGAAGAGCGTCCTAGGTCTCAGAGGCGACATCTGGGAGAGTCACCCAGGACCGCGAAGACAACGTCGACGACAAGTAGCCGTAGTGGACACAAAAGGAGTAAATCTCAGCATTCAGAAAACTCGGCGAATGCACCGCCGAGCCCGGAAAGGCGCAAACGCGCCAGGGTTGAGGATGTACAAACACAAGCGCGTGACACGGACCTCATTGCCATGATAAGGTATCATCGCGTACGCGCAGCCTGTGGTGATGACGCCCAAGAGCCTGGGACTCAAAGGCGACATCTGGGAGAGTTACCCGGGACAAGTACAACGGACCATATGCGTAACAGGACTAGGTCTTAGCGAGCACTCGGGAGACCGAGTCGAGCGTGGAAAGGTGCGAACGCACACAACATGATTCAAAACACCAATGAACACAAGCACACACACACACACACACACACACACACACACACACACACACACACACACACACACACACACACACACACAGAGACTCTAACGTGATCTCAGGTGCTATTGTTGTTCTTGTTGTTCTTGTTGTTCATAGACATTCTTAGACAGATACTGTTTGGTTGATCTGCACCGTGTGAAAATTTCAATAAAACAAGTGTACATGAAAAACAATATCTCTGTGTATCTGTGTTTGTGTCATTGTATCGGGGCCGAGCTACATTGTGCGCTACACAGGTTAGGCGGTTAGACAGATGATAAGGTCGGGGCCGAGTACACGGGGAGCGCTGAAATATATCACAAACAGACCTTATTCAATGTCTTTTATTTGGCATCGCAATCTGTGATGACATTAGGTACTTTCTGTCAAATCTCTCAAACACGTCCACTCATTGCACGTTCAACAGCATATACACACACGCATATACACACACAATAGCATTCCAGTTTGTCAAAGGGATATCGGCGCGCAGCGTTCACAGTCCACTTCCTATTCTCAACAGATGACAATCTTGCCAAATAATAGTATTAATTTATGTATACACATCGTAGGCTCCGCGAGGCTGTGGATCGTAAACCATGTATTCGCGCGCTAAAGCCGTTCAGCAGCAGCAGGGGCAGCAAGAGAGGCAGGGCCCAGATCGGTGTCTACCCGACCCGCTTGTTATGAAGTGCCTCGGGGTCATGAACATGTCCATGTACGCAGCGTTCTTCACCCAGTTCATCCGCATGCCTTTGGCACACTACGAGGTCACGGCGATGATTTTGTTGGCCGCTACGCGGAAATGCTCGACAGGATTGCGGCGCTGTGCGCTAGCGCCTTCTCGATGCTCGACGACTGCAAGACACCGGGCGCTTTCAACTCGGACGAGCCTGAGCAAAGTAGCCTTTCGGCGCGGCCGACGCGTTCTACCTGGGCGCCCGAGAACGACGCCGAGTTCTTCGCTGACAAAGACACTTCAACGCAGCCAGCCAACGCTCTTCGCTCCGGGAACTCGGACCGCGCACCCTCGATCCGATGCGAAGAGTTGTTGTACGAGTCGTGTGACGCGAGCACTCAGCCGCCGAACCTCTGCTCCCACTGGATGGGTGAGTGCGATAGCCATGAAACTTGGTTGTTCGAAAACCTGCTCGGTCAAAGGCGCGGGGTTTGAGTCGCTCTATCCCATTTGAGACCCTGCACCATGTTTGTACGTGTGTGTGTGTGTTTGCTATTTTGTACAGTCTGTTGACTCTGTACACTCTGAGGGTTTGTGAATGGGGACCGCTCAGCTATTTGTCCAACCGAGACTGTATGTCGGATCATGACCATTCGCGGCTATGGTTTCAACGAGCCGAGGCTGCTCGCTCCAAATGAGGCTCATGTACCAATGATGTTTTGTTCTAGGTGAACATTTCTTACATCTTTCCCTTGTAACACAGGATACAATAAAGTCTCACAAACCCATACGTGTCTTGTGTCTGTGTGTGAACAACAGTAGCGTGAACGTTGCGCAAGATCATCTCATTACACAAACACACGATCCCTCGCACGTAGTCCACAACACTCTTAGTTTCGCAATAGCCCTGAATGGACCACTCTGCCTTTTTCTTTGGTTACGCAACCTCGTCAGGTGTGCATGACCATACATGGCTATGTATTCAATGGCCCCTCGCACGTAGTCCACAGTACCCTCTTAGTGTCGCAATAACCCCGAACGGATGCTTTTTTTTGTTCGCGCCCTGCGCGGGTTACACAACCTCGTCAGGCGTGTATAAAAGGGGCTCGACTGCTCTCCAACAGGGCAGCGGCATTATCACTCCTCGGCGTTCCCTGTGTGCAGAGTAGAGTCCCGAAGCTGTTGCAGAGTTTTGTACGATCGACCGCGGCGAAGATGGACATTTGTATCGCAATGGGCATTTTGTGCATGTCCGCGATGATAGTTGAGTGTTGTGTATTGAAAGGGGCGAGAGGCCTTACGGATGAGAGCCTTGAGCCTGACGCCGTAGTAGCTAAACCGGGAAACCCTGGCGTGACACCCGGACACTCGGAGCGTCCCGCTCCGAGCGGACATGTCAGAAAACCCTGCTCGAATGTCCAGGTCGACGCGACCACGGAGGCTACCGCTACGACGACCGTAAGAAATCCGTGGCTGGATGTCCCAAAGCTCGAGGAGTTTGAGAGTATCGCCACGACTAGGGAAGTGATCGACGTGAGCAAAGGTAAGTCGTGCTGCGACCGGGTCGTTCATTACGACAGTACTAGTGTATACGTCCAGCTAACTTTGTCCGTTTCTCACCTTGCAGATATAGCGAAGATGAGGAGAATGATAAAGGAATATGAAAATGCTTGGAAATCTGCGGCGTCTGGTCTCCAAGCGCACCGTATCCTGGCATCCCTGTTCGTTACGGTGACAACTCTGATGTTTGCAATGTAGCTGTGAACCGACCGGGATGAATGTGCGGCCCTGCCTATATCTACATAGCGTGTCGTGCGAGCAACAAACACACTCTTGTACTCCTGTGTGTAACGCGCGGGCCCACAATTTTTCTTTGTAATACACTGCATGATTTATTATGACTCTATAATGACACAGCAATAATAAAAAAATGACATATTACAAGTTGTAGTTAGATTTAGAATAATAGGACATGATGTATTATGATTATACAATGATACTACATTGAATAAAATGTACACTGAAGCATATCAACGCTCTTGTCGTACTTGTCTTTTTTCTTGTTTTATAGAATTGGTCTGTCTCTATTTCGCAGAATCTGGTCTCTGACCAGAACTGTGTCTTCCACGGTCATATGAGCACACTGTGTCCATTCCGTGTCCCGCAGCAGCTCGTGCGCCATAAGTCTCTCGTTCTCGCGGAAAGCGAAGAGTCTGAAGACTATCCTTTTCACTAGCTCGCACTTCATCACCGTGGGCACACCGCGGCAGGGTCCCACGGTGCGATTGATGCACTAGGGTGGTCTTTGGGACATAGGGTCCTTACGATGAGTTGGTACGTGGACACATCCTTTTCTTTGTGCGGACGTGTATCGAACACCATGCGGCCTTCCGCGGCGTCCGCTATCATCCACACGTCTATGGCGCACGTGTACTCTGCGCAGGTATCCGAAACAAACAAATCCGGGGCCCTGTACGACACCGTGACCACAGCCGCGCTCATCCATTTGGAAGACTGTCTCGAAAGGCCCATGTCGGCCACCTTTACGGTGAGATCTTCTGTCAGCAGCACATTGGTAGGCGTCAAGTCCCTGTGCACCATGTTCAGGCTGTGCATGTGAGACAGAGCTTTAGCCACCTGGACAGAAAACCGAGCCACGAAACTCAACGGGGTCGACTGTAACGCACGACCTTGCTTGCAGTAGGGTTTCAGGCCGTGTCCATTGTGAATCGCATCGCTGAATGTGTAGGGCGCGTAGGACATGAGCATGGCTAGATTTCCATCGTCGTTGAAGCAGTCGTGCATCTCGATCACATGAGGGTGATCCCTCAGTGCGGCGAGTCAAGACAGTTCTCTCATGATCCAAGCCGTTTGTGTAATATTTCAAAGCGAACTCTTTTCCAGTCGTCCTACACTTGACGCTGTACACGGTTGCGTAGGTTCCTTTGCCGATAAAGGAGCCTATAAGGTACTTTTCCATTCTGATATGTGTAGCCGACAGGGAATATATGGAGCGCTTACAATTAGGCCCCCTGTCGATACGAAATGTTCATCGACAAGGATCCGTTGCGCACTGTGACGCCGAGAGCGAGTGCGGCCATTTATTGCCTGAATGAACTAGTGTTCTGCGGTGCTATGAGTGATTCGTATGTCCAAACGTGGACCGTTTGTACACCCTAAGACCAATCACCCAAACGTGGATGATTTGTACACCTGACCGGAAACATCGGCTCGGCCAAATCACAGAGCAGCAGCGCCTCCCCTCCCAACAGCGGCAACTCCTCCCCTCCGTGCCCTGGCTCCGCGGGGACTCCTATGCGCCGAAGCGAGCTTTCGGAAAGATTTTGTCTGATTTTTAAACCGGAAATATCGCCCAAGGCGACACGAGCTCAGCGGGGCCTCAGATTCCCCCGGTAAAGGGGCCGCGTAGGGGTCCTCGATTACTTGGCACGAGATTGTATTGCGTTCCGGAGTGCCCGGGCTCTGCGGGGACTCCTATGCGCCGAAGCGAGCTTTCGGCGAGATTTTGTCAGATTTTAAAACCGGAAATATTGCCCGAGGCGACCCGGATCCTGCGGGGCCTCGGATTCCCCTCGTGCAGGGGCCGCGTAGGGGTCCGCGATTCCTTGGCAAGAGATCGCATCATGTTCTGCGAGGCCCCGCTAAGACCCGGAGCAAATGCAGGAGCCGCGGGGCGTCCTGCGCTCAGTGCACGGGCTCAGCGGGAACTCCCGTGCACCGAAGCGAGCTTTCGGAAACATTTTGTCTGATTTTAAAACCGGAAATCTCGTCCGAGGCGACCCGGAGCCCGCGGGGCATCGGATTCCCCTCGTACAGGGGCCACGTAGGGGTCCTCGATTCCTTGGCAAGAGATCGCATCGTGTTCCGGAGTGCCCCGCTAGGACTGGGAGCGAACGAGGGGAGCCGCCGGGCGTCCTGCGCTCAGTGCCCTGGCTCCGCGGGTACTCTTAGGCGCCGAAGCGAGCTTTCGGAAAGATTTTGTCTGATTTTTAAACCGGAAATATCGCCCGAGGCGACACGAGCTCAGCGGGGCCTCAGATTCCCCCGGTAAAGGGGCCGCGTAGGGGTCCTCGATTACTTGGCACGAGATTGTATCGCGTTCCGGAGTGCCCGGGCTCTGCAGGGACTCCTATGCGCCAAAGCGAGCTTTCGGCAAGATTTTGTCAGATTTTAAAACCGGAAATATTGCCCGAGGCGACCCGGATCCTGCGGGGCCTCGGATTCCCCTCGTGCAGGGGCCGCGTAGGGGTCCGCGATTCCTTGGCAAGAGATTGCATCGCGTTCTGCGAGGCCCCGCTAACACCCGGAGCGAATGCAGGAGCCGCGGGGCGTCCTGCGCTCAGTGCACGGGCTCAGTGGGGACTCCCGTGCGCCGAAGCGAGCTTTCGGAAACATTTTGTCTGATTTTAAAACCGGAAATCTCGTTCGATGCGACCCGGAGCCCGCGGGGCCTCGGATTCCCCTCGTACAGGGGCCTCGTGAGGGTCCTCGATTCCGGGTCTAGAGGTTTGAACCCAAGATGACTACCGTTATGACCTTGAAGAAATCAGCTATCAGCAGACCATATTACTGGAAGAATGGGTATTATTTGGAAAGGGTTATACTGGAGTACGTTGGTCCCATTTGTACATCGGTCAAGCCTGATCAGACCTGTTTATATATTATAAATGATTGGTTATAATAAAGTGTTTTCTAACCACAATGCCCTATGGTCTTGTTTTAATTCATTACATAAGACCAGTTTGGTCAAATTGTACAGACTTAGCGCATTTCCAAACAGAGCCCTTTTTGGTAACCCAACACTATATGTGTGTGAGTGTGTGTGTGTGTGAGTGAGTATTTATAAGCCATGGACAAAACTCTGCGTATTAGGGATATGCGTTTGGATGGACAGTCGTCCGAAGTGAGCATCGCAACCAGAGGCCTAGCTCACTACACGCAAAGGTAAGGACGTGATCACCGATGCGAGGATCATATATATAGAATTTTCATTAAACCGAGATTGTCTTCCCTTGTACAGATGACACATTGCCCACGACGGAGGTACGCAGACTTCGAGGTCAGTGGAACTTTCTCTATACAGCATGGCATCCAAAGCATAACGACGCTGTTATACGGGGCGCCCTTACAAAGAGCCCTCGGTGAGGATGACCATCGCTCTAAGGATTTGACGGATCTTCGGATGAGTATTAACCAATATCTGGCTCATTCTGTAAGTCATAACTTGTCATTCTCATTTTTCACACAAACGCAATGGCAATGTTTTGAGTGTCTGTGTCACATTGAAATTTGATTGTGGCTATTCATCCTCACACCTTTTCAGATACTGCAGAAGTATGAAGGTTTGTGTACATTCAAAGTGAACGGCTATATCGATATAGACAATCGCACCGAGTCCCAGTTCGGGAGCATAGCTTGTCCGGGCATAAGCATTAGGACCAAAGATGACTACCGTTGCGACCTGGAAGAATTCGGCTTTGAACTTCACAATTACTGGAAGCTTCAGGGTGCTATAGAAAGTGTCACACTGGAATATTTCGCACCATTCTGCCTATATTTTGAGTTGGACACGATGAGCATAGGTCAAGCCTGATGTCAAAACTGTTTATCCATTATAATAAAGTGTTTCAAACGACAATGTCTCATGGTCTTTGTTTTATTCATTACACTCACACATACACACATCTGACACAGATAGGGAGATGTAAGCAATTGCGTTCTATGAGCTTGATGGAGGAGCCATGTCCATGTCGAACCGCGGACCTGTCGTCCAAACTAAGAGCAGTTAAACAATCATGGCCTTTTTGACCATTCGATGTTTAGCGAATCAGTATTTATACACAGTGGAGCAAAAGTCATTCAGTGTTAGGGAGCTACGCTTGGCAAGTAAGTCGTCCGAAGCACGCAGCTCAAACAGAGGCCTAGCGATTTCGACGTGATGAGCATAGATCAAGCTTCGATAGGGGCCCGGGTGTCTCACTCCACCAAGTGGCGTCTGATCGTCGTCTCGTACAGCTGGTCTGACCTGGAGATGCTGGCAGCGAGGCTCAACAACCTCACCTGCGATTACGTGCACGTTTGGGTGTGCGCTCAGGGCATGGGTCCGGACCCGAGCTTCTTGTGTCAATGTCATAACGTGGTCCTAAACGAGTGCCCGTCTACGCGCCTCACTACAATCTGAGGCTACTTTGAGACTAAGAACCGTATGATGATCCGGGATGTGCAGAACCTCGTCGGCGTCCGGTACACCTTGTACGCTGTGAGACAGAAGTAGGCCTCTTGTTCTGCACAGGCCGCCATGTATTCAGTGAGAATGGCGGGTCGCGCCGCGTCCACATCCAGCCCGAAGAAGTCACCGTCATCAGCCGCTTGCAGAATGACGGCCGTAGGATACTTTTGTACCGCGAGCACTGGGGGGATTCGAATCAACAGCTGGAGTCCAGGCCAGAGTTGGAGTATTTCTATGACACGTACCGTTTTTTAATGTAGCCTAGCGCTGGTTCAGCCCCGCAGACAGGGTAGACACGGGTAGACACGGGCTAATATTTCACACACACACACATTGACTATTCCAAACAGGGTTGCATTATCTAAACCTGACTACATCATCCAAAAGTGGCTTGTGTATATATAAAAGGACCATGCATTACTCCGGGACATAAGACAAACTTTCAGTCATAGCTTCCGAAAGGAGACTGAACCCAGCTTTGAGACCGAGACGAACCCAGCATTTTCCGCGAGATGGAAGAGGAATCGGAACTTGTTGACAAGATGATCCACCAGTGTACAACGGGGCCATCGTTCAAAGTAACTTATAAAGTAATGATTTCAGAGTTTGAGAAATTCAACTTCTTGATCTACGTTCGGGGTAACAAAAGCATGCAGCACACTTTGTACACTGTACAGCAAGACAAAGCTACGCTCCGCAAGTATGAGGAGTATGTACTCCAGACACATGAGGCACGTGGCGAGCTCCTGGATGCCGTAGGGTCTGCTGTTAAGACACATCCGAACCCCCGGGGGTTGTGGGTCTCCATTGAGATTGATCAAAATCTACAATGTGTGACTAGGCTATCCCAGGATATGGTACACGTACTGAACGAAGAGACTGTCAAATATGACATGGACAAGTTGTGGTTACCGATGAAGAATCTCATTCTGCCACTTACTCCACCCCTACACCCCGACTCGCTCTCTACGATCCTCTGACTCTAGCCTTCTTGTTGTCCCTCGGCATTGCCTTGCGTCAATGGGGGGCAGGTCGTTCAGTGTTGTTGCACCAAAACTTTGGAACTCTCTCCCTCGATCACTCTGTTGTGTTAATATTATTTCAGAATTCAAAATTATGCTCAAAACTCATCTGTTTTCTGAATGTTACCACACTTAAAGTCATATTACATTTTGTTGTCTGTTTGTATTCTGGTGTATTCTGCCCTGCCTACATAGTCTCATTTACACTCATCTACATTTTGTTG
>JACXGM010017690.1:0-19558 GCA_016801145.1 Umbra pygmaea | reverse complement strand
TGATGCTCTCTGTGCTTTCAATGGACCTCTGAGACTATCACAGAGCAGGTGCATTTATACAGAGACTTGATTACACACAGGTGGATTCTATTTATCATCATTAGTCATTTAGGTCAACATTGGATCATTCAGAGATCCTCACTGAACTTCTGGAGAGAGTTTGCTGCACTGAAAGTAAAGGGGCTGAATAATTTTGCTCACCCAATTTGTCAGTTTTTTATTTGTTAAAAAAGTTTGAAATATCCAAGAAATTTCGTTCCACTTCATGATTGTGTCCCACTTGTTGATGCTTCTTCACAAAAAATTACATCGGGTCTGCTGTACCTATGTTATGTTCAAAAAATTAAACTATAAATTGTTTAGTCCCGGCTAAAAAGGAGTTATCCTCCAGTAAGCTTTGATTAAATTTCCAGTACCCCCTTCCCCGTGGAACTTCTGTAAGAACAATATAGATGCCAATTATATGATGATCCGACCTCATTCTTTCCCCTATCAACACTTTCTTAACCTTCGGTGTAAGAGAAAATGACGTCAAAAAATAATCAAGACGACTGGCTTGGTTAAGCCTCCGCCATGTATATCTTATCATTCTAGGATATTTAAGCCTCTATAAATATGATCTTTATTTGATCTTTATTTGGACCATATAGGTTAATAAGCCATATATGTTTCAAGTCAATTACCATATTTAATATGATCCATCTACCTTCCGAATCTAAAATGACATTTTCAACATTTATATTAGTATTATTTTTAATTAATATCATCACCCCTTTCGAGTTTCTTTGTCCATGGGAGAAATAAGCTTCCCCATCCCATTCCTTTTTCCAATAAACTTCATTTAAAGCTGTTTAATGTGTTTCTTGTAAACAGTAGATATTATATTCCATTTCTTTTAACCAGGTAAATACTGCTTGTCTTTTCTTATTATCTGCTAATCCATTACAATTATAGCTGGCTATACTTATTTCTCAAGTTACCATACTGTGATCCTTAGTTCCATTTTATTTATCTTGATATACTTTTTTAAAATCACCTTAGCGACATGGCTTAAATATTGCTTGTCTTTAATGATATACCATAATATTTGAAATGCTAGAAAGTATAAATTGTGCCATTGGCCTTCCCTATTCCTCCCTATATATTCCCCCCAATTCCCCATATTATCAATTATTACAATAACCCTCAACCCAGCCACAATCCACTCCCTCCCACACCATGTACTATGTAGCATTGTTCCCCAACACCAAGCACGTTGTGCCATATGTAGTGTATAAGCAAACCTACTACCAGTAGTATTCCAGTTACCCTTATCTCGATTTGTGTAGCGCTCAATACATTTTATCTATAAAGAAACCTTATTTTAATTTGTTTTGTAGCTATTTTTTCCAAAATTATTCTACTTCTATTAATACCTGTTCTACCCCTTTTTTTAGCGATTATTATCGTTATAGTTACTTCTGTTCAGTTGCATTCTGTAGGAAAATGTATTTAACTCCCATTCTTCAATTGTGGGTTACAAACAAACAAACAAACAAACATACTCACACATTCCTAATCATCCCATTCATTCATCTCAAGCCATTATATCAGCAGGTGTAGAATGGTTGTACTCCCCCAAAGTCCTATTCTGCTATAGCTGCATGATGGGACCTGCAAAGCCGTCCAGAAAGACACAAACACAACAGAGTATTTTTTACATTCTTGTCTAAATTGCAGAGTGGTGTCTTCCTTCCGAGATACAAGCCTGAACACCCGGTGTGGACACCCCTGATCTCACCCTCCATTGAGTGATCAGACCAAAACTGTCTTATACCGATACAGCCACAATAAAACCTTTATACAACCTCCCTCCCTGATTGTCTGAGTGTGACCTCCTACCCATGGGTTACTGTGGCCAGTGTTAGCCAAACACTGCCACTGCCTGGAAGGAGATACCCCACCGGAATCCCCACTGGTAGGTACAGGACAACAGGGTTCCCATGCCAGCTTTGAGAATATCCCTGTGTATTATGTAACCCTTCTTAGGGCTTTGGCTTAATCGAACCCACCTTGCCAAGCAGGCTCAGGGTCACTGAGGGAGGGGCTGCTCAAGTAGGTTTTGACCATCATGTGACACAAGCAGCCTACAACAGGCATGAGAGAGTCAGAATGTCCAGTATCCAGGTCCTTCAGGCTGTCCCCTATAGGAAAAAGACCTCTCCATAGAAGTAAATTATTAATCACTTTTTTAGATGAATATTTAGTTTGAAGCCATTTGTTATACTGTGCAATGAATCCATAAAATTTCATATTACCATTATCCCTTTGTACAACCTCACAGCCCCCCATACAGCCCCAGCTCAAAAAACATAGGCCTATTAGTATAAGGGTATGCAAGCATCAGGCACCACACTCATATCATGGCATCCACAAGCCCTTTCACCAGTACCAAACACATACCATACACCTCCGCTCCCACAAAACAATCCATGTGTCCATTACACTTTAAATAATTTTATTTATTATTTGAGTTAATAATTAAAAAACGTTATTGTCCATATCTAATTTTAACAATTGTTTACCCCATCTTACAAGTCCTATATATTCCTTCATTCTTTTTTGTAAGCAATTTTAATATAGCCAGGGAGTAGCGTTTTTATCCCGAAATAGCTGATTGTCAATGTATAGTTTATCAACAACAAACGCAACGTGTTTATGGAGGACCAAGTCTGACAAAATAAGAAATAAATAGATAAATAAATAAATGCTTAAAAAATAAATAAGCATACAATTAATTGCACAATAAATACAGTAAATAAATAAATCTAGGCAGTAATTAAATTATACAATGAGACCTTAATGTATATATCTCTTTTAATTAGCTTCTTTATTTATTCACCTTTGTAATAATTACCTTATTTATTTATTGTCCATTATAATTTGCAACTTTATTTATTTATGACTTATTTTTTAAATGTATGTATTTATGTGTATATTATAATATGTTTGTCTGTTTTATTCTTCCTTTGTAATTTGTTTACCCTATTTATTTCTTCAATGCTATTTATTTCTACCTGTCATATTTACATTTCTGTATGCATTTCTGCCTCATTATGCAAATGAGAAGGGCTGTGTCTTAAGGGGAAAACTTCTGCCTATTGGTTGGTTAGCAGTATACTGCATCGTTCGAAACTACTTGCTACCGGCCGATGAGGTGAGGTTATAAGTAGTCATGGCAGTTTGACACTGAAGTTTCGAGACGTGCTTCAAACCAATAACTAGAATTCCATTTGAACCACTGCTCCGAATGTTGCTTTGGTACAGAAAAATCTTCTGACGTATTATTTCCGAAGCAGCAACTGTCTGCTACCGCGACACTGAAGAGTCAGGACTGGTACCACCTCGTTTCGAGTCTGAATTCTAGCCCGCTCAAAGCATAAAAACTTTAATGCACAACATTGCGTTTGGTTCGTAGTAGCCTCTACAGCAGTGGTCCTCAAACCCTTCCACGGAGGGCCTAGTGTTTGCAGGTTTTCACTTTTACCTTGTACAAGCTTGATGGAGTAGCTCACTAATTGGTTAGTATCTCCCCTCACCTGGCAGTCTAGGTCCTAATTATGCTCTAATTGAAGGGAAAGACCAAAAACCAGCATACACTAGGCCCTCCATGGAAGGATTTGAGGACCACTGCTCTACAGTGACACACATTAGTTTGTTCGTATCGATTTATTTTTATTACTATGGAAACATCTAAGAAGAGAGGTCGGTATAACTTTATTCTAATCGCTCCTGATGAGGCTGGTTTTTCATAGTTTGGAGGAAGCGGCCCATCTTCTCAACATGTTCGCAATGTTAATCACACACATAGCGTTCTAATTCCTCGTGTCTTATTGGCAGCTTCCATTACGAGGTCGGAAACTGAACGTCTGTCTGCCGAATTCGCAATTGCCAAACAATGCTTTTTGGTGGGGTTAAGCCATGCAGATTCGACCGATAGAAGTATAATGCTAACCAACCAATGGGCAGACGTTTCCCCCATAAGACACAGCCCCTTCTCATTTGCGTAATGAGGCAGAAATGCATACAGAAATGTAAATATGACAGGTAGAAATAAATAGCGTTTAAGAAATAAATAGGGTAAAAAAATACAAAGGAAGAATAAAACAGACAAAAATATTATAATATACACATGAATACATACATTTAAAAAATAAGTCATAAATAAATAAAGTTGAAAATTATAACGGACAATAAATAAATAAGGTAATTATTACAACGGTGAATAAATAAAGAAGCTAATTAAAAGAGATATATACATTAATGTCTCATTGTATAATTTAATTACTGCCTAGATTTATTTATTTACTGTATTTATTGTGCAATTAATTGTATGCTTATTCATTTTTGAGCATTTATTTATTTATACATTTATTTCTTAATTTGTCAGACTTGGTCCTCCATACGCGTTTACCTTTCATTCTGTTTTCCTTTTGGATCGGATAAAGTACTTGACGTTGTTCGGCAATTATTTTGGGGAATTGATCATTCATACCGATGTTTGAACCTGCAAGTCTTTTCCCAAAGCTTTTAACGTTGAATTTATCCTTAAAATAGGCAAATTTAGCAACGATAGGGCGTTCATATTTTTGGTTCTTTTATATATAAAGTGTGTCAAGAAAACATCCCCTAAACCATTACACTACCAGCACCAGCCTGCACAGTGGTAACAAGGCACGATGGATCCATGTTCTCATTCTGTTTACTCCAAATTCTGACTCTACCATCTGAATGTCTCAACAAAAATCGAGACTCATCAGATCAGGCAAAATTTTTCCAGTCTTCAACTGTCCAATTTTGGTGAGCTCTTGCAAATTGTAGCCTCTTTTTCCTATTTGTAGTGGAGATGAGTGGTACCCGGTTGAGTCTTCTGCTGTTGTAGGCCATCCGCCTCAAGGTTGTGCGTGTTGTGGCTTCACAAATGCTTTGCTGCATACCTCGGTTGTGATGAGTGGTTATTTCAGTCAAAGTTGCCCTATTATCAACTTGAATTCAGCCACTAGATGTCCTCAGCAGCCTAGCCCAGCCCCTGCCTGTTTCGGAAAGAGTAGTCACAGACTCACATTACCATCCTCCACACTCAATCTGTCTTTCTGAAGTTTTGGAAGAAAAGTAAAGTGCCCGCAACTTCTCGGTCCTTCCCTACTAGCTCAGCGTATAAATCCTTTATTGGTAGAGACTTTTCAATGATTAATTAATCTAACACCTTTGTGTATTACCTTATTTCTTTGATTGAATGATACATATAATTATTGGCAACGATACAGAGAGCAACAAATCGTAGCCGTGGCTCGGTCTACTAATTTGTGATAAAAAAAACAAATACACAGCTGACTGGCTGTGGTTATTTGAATTTGGGTCTTATTTTTATTAACTATTGATCAGACAGAAATCATTAGCTCCTTGACCCTCGCGAGTGTAATTTATTAATGCTCTGTGACCTTTTATAGAAACACACTTAAAATCAGAATATAATACACAAGAAATCATACAATTTATTAAAACATAGAAAATTATAGTCGTCACCACATCCTCAATAATGATTCAAAACATAATTCCCACTTAACCACATTCATGATCCCAATGCATCACTATAATAGCCACAACTTGGAATTTAATTCTTCACACATTTGTTAACATATCCCAATGCTAGAAAAATGATCCACATCTACAACCCAAAATTATAGTGAATCAGTATAACTTTTAGAACAGTTTAGACTAAACACCTGGATCAGAGGGAAGGCAGTAGAGAAGAATGTCATTTAATTACTTTATTACTTGTCGTAAAGGAGGACCCCTTTTGCTGTTTACACAGGCCAGATGTAGCAACCAGATAACTAGCTTGAACTGGTTTGAGCTACAGGCCTCTGACTGAAAAACAGAACATTACCAAGAATGAAACAACTTGTATGTCCAAAAATACTGGGGATCTCAGGCATGCAAAACAAATTTAATCAATGATGAAAACATTTTCGACTAGAGATGGATGGCGATGTAACCACTTCAAAGTGAACTTATCAAATACTTCCAGTAACAATCAAATCCCCTCGTCCACAATCTAGAGCAACATTACTTGAGCTCTACATACCCCTACTGTATGAGAGATCTGGTCAATCACACAGAGTCATCAGAAGAGCCAAGCATTTACAACCAGAGGTGTTTTCCAAGGATCATCTGTTACCAAATACTTGAATGACTTTAACCAGTCTTTTGCACCAATTTTGTTTATTTACATCAGTCCATCTCAGTCGAATAATTATTATTTAAATATAAATTGGAATAACCGGTGAAGGTAGATTATCTTAAGGTTATTGTTTTATTAGTAAGTCTAGTATTTCAGTGGTATAAGAGGTCCTTCGGGTCCGTGCTTAAATAGGGAGATCCTTCTGAATGACCCCCTACAAAACTTTTAAACCCTCTAGATTCCTAAATTACCAAGTATCTTATCACTTAAATTTTCTGAATGACTAATTAGTCGAGATGTTCAATAGAAAAGACTTTCACCAGATTATTCAAGTTTAGTAAAGTAATTTCGCCTTACTCACCCACACAGGTTGTTCCCTGATAAGCTATATTCCAAGTAAATTATATTTCAAGTAAGTTATATTCCAATTATTGTCTGATGTTGCATTCCTCCAAAAACCAGCTAAAAAATGATGACACTCTTATTTACCCGCTCCACTCTGAACAACTGTTCAATACAGCCCTACGTCTTATATAGCCTATGTGTTCCTCTATACATAGCCCCTCCTTTCACCTAATGTCACTGGTCAGAATGAACCTAACACACGCCCAGTGAGGGGTGCTTCTCTTGAATTGTCTCATTGAGTACTCCAGACTCCCATAAGGACTGTCCTGAAGCTTACACTTAAAATATTTCCTCTTAATGCAAATAAAAAACCCAAAACAAAATATAGCCACACATATTCAAATTAACAGCTTTCACACAGTATAATGATGTTCTCTAAAACACCCTATAACCCCTTATTAACCAAGAACACATTTACCATAATTTTTACAAATTTCTTCATTCTACCAAATAATAAAAACAAAAAATATCAATAGCATTAAAAACAAAAATAAACTCTATTCTATTTTGACTGGGCCTAATAACCAATTACCATTGTAACCTTTTCAGATTAATCATAGTATTCTCCAAAAACCTCATTATACTTTTATTCCCGTAATACATCCCTATCGATAAAAGTGTTGATAATAACTCAAAACATTTATTGCATTGCTTCAACATTAAACATGGCCAATAACTTTTGAGTGCAATGGTTTTGTAATGATAATAGTTGTCTGCTTTTACTTGTGTAATGTTAAACAGTCTCAGAACCTCTTCCTCTGAGGATCCATTTCTTACTGACCAACCAAACTTCATCGTGGTCACGCTAGGAGGAGCCTAGTTCACTTAACATGATAATAAATTCTCCCTAGGCTGGTGTTCTTCCAAGAGGAGGAGTCCCGGTGGACTTGTGGTAAAACTGTTGGTTTTGTCCATCAGATAAGACCCTGCTTTCTTTTTCCCCTGCTCAGGGGGGCAGGAGTGCAGTGTCCTTCTATAGCACCCTCTGCTGGATGGTTGTCAGTGTTGTCCTTGTATAGCTTACTCTTCCACCTTGTAAAACTGGTCCAGATGAGATTTCTTTGTTTAATCCATGTTCAGATAACATTTTCCTCTAGTAATCTCACTGCAATCCGCAACAGTTTGTACTGGCTCTCACCTTCTACAATGACATCGGAGCTCACCTGTATTTTCAGACAGGGAAAGGAATGCACTCCTATCCAATCAAGAATAGGCAGAACTTTCACTGTGACTCCAGGGGTCCGTTCTTCGTAGATCGCTAGCTCAGTTAGCTGGATTTGATTGTTGACAATTTGGCATGATCTTGGATTGTTTGGTTCTTCGACGCTCATCCTGGACTTGCTGTCATAGCAACAGGTGCGTAAGCTTAAACCTGCTCTGGAGCAGGTTCATTTAATGTAAACAGGATTAGATCACAGATTGTGTTAACTGAAATGAGGTTCACAGCCCTAGTAAAACAAAGTATATTTGAATTATACTCCAGTATTATACTTCTAGTATACTTATGTTTACCCATAAATGTGTATTTAATATATTTAAGTATATTTGAAGTATGCTTTCAAAATATACCAAAATAATATATTAAAAGTATATTTAGGATAAATAAAATACATTTTATGTACAACGAAGTAAACATTTGCTTGGGAGTGAAAAATTTGCAGGTAAGTTACTATTACGTTTTTAATATTTCAGATAAATAATATTATATCCTATTAAAAAAAGGATTTGAATCAAACCCAGCTAGCACAGAGCTGGCGGTGGGACGCCAGTGGTTACAGCTGATGGTACAATAGCTTTTTGCTCATAATTTAAAGAGCGGTCAGTCGGCGGCAGTGTTGGAGGCTGAGTGGTCCACCGACGGGTGAGCAGAGTTTTAGAGAGAGACCCTCCGGGAATCCTAGGCACTCGTACTGTTGTTCCGGTTAGTATCAGCTGCGTATGGGCTACATACTAGGTTAGTCTTAAGTTCTGGATTTCTATTTCTAATAAAAAATATTTTAAACTATTTAGAAAATTGCTTACAACAACACCTAAATACAATACAAACACATTTACATTTATTTAGAAATTCAAAATTGAATTCAGTTATAACAAATATAGTATCAAATAAAAAAGTTTGTCTTTTTTAATTTTAGACAATATGTCAAAGTCCATAAACTGTTAAATGATGAGCAAACCCCCGGGCAGACCACCAACTCTGCCTCAAGGGAAAAATAAAAATATCAAGATGACTGAATTACATGATTTTATTCTGCGCCTAACAAAAGTGAAAATTTCCATTATACAGGTAATTAGGGCGGGATCCGGCTTGGTGACATGAGGGGCTATGCCATTAGGCAGTATTTCATGACGCCATTCCCTGACCCAAACTTCGGACCACAAACCCGTTACAACGCAGCCCTGTGGTGGAGGTGCAGCCTGATGATGACTGCAGCCAGTGAACTTGGACCAACCTAGTGGCAGAGCTGCACGGGACAGAAATGTGGAACACCATTTTTGATTTGTGTTTTGAAAAAACAAACCAAAAACACATTAAACGAATAATAAAAGACACATATTATGCTTTGCTCCTTGAGTTTTATTTCAATTATTCATTGTAAAGAAAAGCCAGTGATAGTCATCTGCATTAAGAGATATTGTTATGCAATGTCAAAAATAGTACTCTGTATTGGCGCTGACATTTAGTAATTATGTTTAAATTATGTATTTTTTAAAATAAAAGAATACTGTAATAAGTGATAAAACCATAACATGGTGATCACTTATGCATTTAATTTGTCTGCTACTTTTTGCCAGCCCTTTCTCTTGGCTTTTGCAGACTTTGATGTGTTCCCTTGCGTTTTAATCAAACTTTCAAATTCCTCGTAACCTTCAAGCAATAACCGTTGCTCTGCTGCGGAGAAAAACTGGGCGTGCCCTTGGCCATGATGACCAGCCAATAGCTGGTCAACCTTTCTACTATCGATTCATCTCCCCTTTTATGGCATCGCGCGTATGCGCAATCATCTCAGATGACTCAATCCAGCGATACTAATCTTAAACGGCTTTAAGCGACAGTATTAAGCGACGTACGAAGAACGGACCCCAGACCTCTATGAGGCAGTGGAGGCCTTCACATGCAAGAGATGACATTAAAGATGTCAAAAGTGTCAACCAGGCAAGCTGGCACGTGTTTAAGTCTGGGAAATGTCTCGAAAGGAGTGTCTAAGAGCAGGAGGGTCTTAAAATGTCTTTGGTTTGTTTTGCACTCTCTTTAGCTGATAATTAGTCTAGCTTACTTGTAGCCTAGGTAGCTTGCTGTAATCAACCTGCACATACATGTCAACCTTCCCATTTTCCCCATGATTCTTCCTTATTTAGACTTAATTCCCGCAGCCTTCACCTTTAAATATTTTCGCGAAATGATCACGTATTTTAATACTCTTTGCTTAGTTCATTGTGCATGCACCAAATTAGTATTTTGGATTAGCCTAAGCAACGTAACGTTAGACCTAGCTTTACTGCTCCACTACCAACATTCTTTAATGGCTACTGGTCTCAAAGACAACACATATATTGTCATGGATATGTTGGTTGTGGAGAAAGGGAGACCCAAAGACCGATGGATGTTGATAGTGCATCATGTTTATTTTGGACAATCCAGGAAACGTACATGAATCCTCCATTGCAGGGCACATCGTAAGGGAAGTGCATACGGACTGTCTCTAATATAACCTACATACTTTTGCAGTGGTACGATACACTGAATTGCTAACTAGACACCAACATAACATATACAATTTAAGCTCACCTCAGGGGACTCAGTTGTCACAACTTAAAATACATGTAGCTCCCGGAATGCCTATACAAATGATACACACCACAACAATAAATAAATACCCGACAGCTCTCTCCAGTGGAGCAGCCCTCTTATAGTACAGCTTACCTAACTAACAGAACATGGCTGAAATCAATCATTAATTAAACAGATCTAATCAACAGGCTCAACCTACTCTAAACCTATCTAGGAACTGCTTAACTGGAGTAGCTGTCAAAAGCCCAATAAAGGGACAGTTACACATATTTAATAAAAACACAAAACACCAATGAAAACCATTGAATAACTAAACCTAAAAGGACCATAAAATAAATGAAACAAACATATATACATGAGTCCATAGCTCTGTCCATGTCCACCCCTGCCATCTGCTGGGCAGGGTGTGACATATTCACGGCGAAGTATAGCTTGCAGTCTTAAATACAACGTATGTTAAAAGCATTAAGATATAGAGGAGTATAATCATTGTAGAACAAACCTTACCTTGACGATGTCTTGCTAAGATACACCAGTCACTCCAGGTTGGGTTGTACGGTTGTACACTAATGGCTTCAGATTCAGAATGATGCTGGTTCAACTAATAACGTGATTGGCCAAATCAATTCAACAAGGTAACAACACAAGCTTTGATTGGATCTCATTCCGGCCAATGTTTGTGATCAGCTAGCAAAATTAAATGGATTTTTATACTTTAATGTGCAACATTTGGCGTTGGAAACAATCGGTAATCTTTTGTGAGTTATTCATACAGCCAAGTTTAAAAAATGATCCAGACAGCTGTAACTTTCATATCAAAAACTAAACGAGATAGACAGACTTGAACCACCGCCTACTCCCAGGACACTCAGAACAGTAAAGTCATTATGACACTGTATGTTTCCTTCAAGGCTCCTCTGATGATGATCTGGTTTTCATCATAGGTCCTAAACATAAAGGAAGTTTAGACCGTAATTATTACATGATGGAAAGAATGCTGTTCTAGTCTTTAATCTTGATTATGTCACAGGCGAACAATTAGCGGTAATAAAGTGAGAAATAAAGTGTGAAATATGTAATGTCTCTTTAAGTTGTGTGTGTGTCTCTGTGTTTGTCTAAAAGTGTTATTTATTTGAACAAGAAGGAACTGGACAAGAACAATGAACTACACAGAACAAACTAACCCACATAACTAAATACCCAACTAACGAGTGGAGGATGTGCAGGTTTGGACTAAACAACGGAACTGATAGACTAACCAATACATGTGATAGGGTAATGTGACAAAAAGAGCGGGAAAACAAACCAAAACAAAACACACAGAGGAGAAACCATACAAGGTGATACACAGAACAAGCACACAGACTAGGGACATTGTGACACATGCCAACTGCTAATGACAGATTAGCTAGCATTAGCATGGTTATTAACATGCCACAAAAGCTCAAATGTCCTTTGGTGTGACAGAAAATGTCCTTTGGTGTGACACTTTGTCCTGTCACACCATAGGACACAGTTGTCTCACAATAGGACAATACCTCCTTAAGAAGCTATTGAAACAAATAGATAAAGTTTGTTAACCTACTTGTTATTCTTTTTTGACCAGTTTCGATGATTTTAAAATCAATAATGACTTACATTTTAGTGTTTATTGCCATTTTCTGCAGATTAAAATGTTCTGAAGTGTTACTAAAACAACCATAATTTACTACCAACAACTATAAACAAATATAAAGTACATAAATACAGTGCTACTACTTATAATGCTTCTTTTTTTAACAAAAAGAATCATATCTGAACCGGAGCAAATGCACTGTGCTCCTTGACTCACACTGGTTGATGTTCAATTCTTGATTGATGAATGCTGCCACTTGCTAAGATGACCTCACCATTGAATATGTTGTTAAGCATCTAATAAAAAGTTTAGTTCCTGGAATTGTTTTATAATAGAAATTTCGGTAACACTTTATAATAACCATCATGTACGGATGGTATATTGATAGTTAATTAATGTTTAGTAAATTGTTATTTCACTATTAACACATAGTTATTTTACTGTTAACAAACAATAAAATTATATTTAATCATGTTTATTAATCATTTTAATGCTATAAATAAACAGTTTATTGTTGTACACATTATATCAATTATATACAATATTAGTTATTGGTAATTGGTTTAACAAAGTTTCTAAACCTTTAACAAACTGTTTATAAACATCTATAAACATTACCTAAATAGATGGACCAAATATTCCCAACACTTTGTTAATATTTACTAATTGGTTTGTAAACCATATCTAAACATTAATTTAGTTTACCTTTATTTTACCAGGCAAGTTGACTGGGAACACTTTCTCATTTGCAGAAATGGCCTGGGGAGAAGGGGAGGGGAATGAATGAGCCAATTGAGAGATAGGGATGATTAGGTTGCCATGATAGTATAAGAGACAGATTTAAGATTTGTCGAGTACACCAGGGTTACACACCCTACTCTTACAAATAGTGCCATGTGATGTTTAGTGACCACAGAGAGTCAGGAACCCCGTTCAACATCCCATCTGAACTACTGCACCCTATGCAGGGCCAGTGGGGGGTTCTCTAGGAGAACAAAGGAAGCCTGGCCTCCTCATGAAAATATAAAACATAATTTAAAATATAAAATAAATTCACTGTAGGAATTATAAATTTACCGTTGTTTTTTTACTGCTTTTGCAATTTCTCTTATCAAAACATTCCATTATCATTTTCTTCTATATCTGGTAGAGCGAAACAGCGCCCCTCTGCGACTGCGTGGGTGGTGCAGTCCTGTCTGTGCTCTGTCTAGTGGGCAATAATGCAGTTAAATGCTAGAAATGCTCTAATGTTAATTGTTTTCTTTTCCTGGCCTCCCTTGGAGAAAAAAATGTACATTTTCAGCCAATCAGAGTGAGGCTAGGTTTGACCGAGCTCGACATTGAATGGTCAATTCATTGTAAAGAAAAAAACAACGGAGGCCAAGTTGAACCTGGCTTCTCACCAATCACATGCCTCAGACACACAACGAGACATCAGATATATAGACAGTCAGCTAGCAGCTCTGGCAATAAGGGGAACTTTGTGGAGCTAGCTAGTGCAAGCTTTCACCGAGTTTGATAACACCGTAGTAAAGCACCTAGCATGAGCTATTATTTTACGTGTATGTCAAAATCAATTCAGAATGACATAATTTTAGCATTTGATCAGTCTATTGATCATTATACTTTTCAACTTCAGGAATTCGTTTCAACAGTCATTATGTTATCATAAGGCAACACAGTCGCCGATACGGTGCATGCTCTGGAGCTCGAGCTGTAATTAGGGAAATGAGAAGAATACCATTAATATGCACATTAAATTAATACATTACTAATTGATATTTTCTTTTCCCTTAGGGGGGGCAATGTTCTGACTTAAACAGATAAATAATAGCTTAATAGAAAAGCGTGGAGAATGATCTTATTGATCTTAGTTGCTTCGTAGATATTTAAAATCTATAAATCTGACTCCATGTGTTTGTGTTAGCTAAGCCAGTTCAACCAAGGCCTTGCGGGCGTGAAACTCTGGATTTGCCAGGTAGCTAGCCTGGACCCTCCGAGCCACACTAAGTATGCAATATGGACGAGCTAAAAAACGTCTGCAACAGGCGTGCGAGATCTAAGGTACATTGACTCGCTTCCTAAAATCAGAAATGCTTCCAGAAGCTGAACTGCACGATAGGGGCGAGGGATAAGGAATGCCCTGGTGTGGGCTGAACTTTTCTCCCCTGTCAACCTGTACACAAAAATCCCTTTTTTGCCAGCTGAGGACGCCGCTGCGGGTAGACTAGCCTCAGTGATTGCACTCAAAGCCTGGAATTGCTTGCTAGCAAAGTGTGTGTGTGTGTCTTATAAGAACAGACTACTAGTGAATGCCGTTAACAAGGTAGCAAGCATCTCCCGAAACTCTTCTCCGGAGGTTTAACGGGAATAACTGTAGCAGACTCAGACGGAACTCGGTATACAAATCAAATTACATTTAATTCCAGTTGCAAGCATAAGAATACAACACTGCAGCCGGACAATGAAATACAAGTTCTGAAATCCTTCAGCCTACCGAAAACTACAATAATCCTAGTGATCTAAACACACAGCTAGGGCAAAGCTTGCCCGGAGAATCGGTTTACGATTTGAACTCGACTAACAAATCTAACAACAGAGTAATTTAACCTTCGCGCCCAGGTGATCCCCAAGCTCCTTCCCCGTTGCATGGCAAATGGTGATCACTTCACTTGGCCAGGGTTGGAACAAACAGGCTTGGCACCCCTACATACATAATTAAATTATGCACAGTCTTGCTGGCGCTAGCCTTGGTATCAACAATAGAACAGTGTTATAACATTTGAATATCTCCCGGAGGGGGAAGCTAGCATTTGTCTTCCCCTAGAAACCCTGTGGAGAAACCAGTAACCTGTGCAAAAGCATGTATCTCTACTCGTAATCCTGTGGAGAAAAACACAAGACCTGTACAAGCTTTTTACATGTAATAATGCCAAACCCCCTTTATGGGTGGATCAAAACCAGAATCACATATGTACAGGCTTAATTGTGTGGGGAAACATTGATCTGCTGGGCATCATGTCTGCCGTGCTCCAGTGGGGGTTTGCCCCATTTCCATGAATCTTAATTCATCCCAGGAAATCCTTTGTTAGATGAGGTCTGATGGGAAGCCAGCTATTGAATGAGTCATTATTTGGTCCTATAAACATTAATATCCCACTACAGAGCACCCACGTCACGTGCCAGACTGCCAGTAGGCTACATTCAATTAAAATAAACATTGCAGTTGTTGCGGTGGCATTGATTCTTAATTTCCCACAAAGCTGATTGTGATTACGTGTCAGTTAAACTTTTAATCTCCAATCCTATCTGTATTTGTGAGAAGTGTCGCTGTCCTGAGTTGAAAGATAGCCGGCTTTATAATCAAGTTAATAGGCGTCTGTGCTCGTGTCTGCTGCTGTCCATTTCCTAAGGTTCCGATTTCTGAAATGCAAACATTTTTTGACTTCTTTATTATTTAAAGGGCGTGCATGCCCGTGAGTGTGGAGGAAAACATAAATTGATGCCTATTTAAGGCAATATGAATATAGCTCACTGGCTTCCTCTGTAAAGATTGCCATGCACCGCCACTGTGCAGGGCAGATGTCCCCATCCCTATACTGGGGCATTGGGAATGATCTTCAGACCAGAGGGAAGAATGCCCCCTACTGGCCCTCCAACACCACTTCCAGCAGCACTGGTCTCCCATCCAGGGACTAACCAGGCCCAACCCTGCTTAGCTTTAGAAACAAACCAGCAGTGCAATACAGGGTTCTATTCTGCTGGCCTATACGGTTATTATAAACTTGCAATTGATGATTAGAATACATGGCTAAATGGTTTAGAAACACTTAGATAATATATTTTTTGTCAGTGGTTGGTAATTGGTTTGTAAACCGTCTAGATATATTGTCTGGATGGTTATTATAAAGTTGCAACTGACGATTATAATACATTGTTAAAAGGTTAATAAATTATTTCTGAACCATCTATAAACTATATCTAGTTGGCCAATTTAAAGTTATGACTGATGTTTACAATACTTTACGAATACTAAATAAATGGTTTGCAAACCATCTATATGAATTTTGGAAATGGCTATTATAAAGTTGCACCTGTTGTTTGTAGTAATTAGTCAATGATTAATAAGTGGCCTATAAAGCATCAAGTAACTTAATTTGGGACTTTTAAATCTGTTATTGATGTTTCATAAAACAGTGATTTGTGCACTGATAATAGTTTGTCTTATCAGCAAATTGAACAATGCTTGGATACGGTTTACAAACCAATTAGTAATAATTAACAAATTAATGGGAATATCTGGTCCATCAATTTAGGTAATGTTTATAGATGTTTTATAAACTTTTTCTAAAAAGGTTTTACAAACAATTTTTTAAATCATTATCTAATAACTAAAATTGTATATAAATTATATAATGTGTGCAACAATAAACTGTTAATTTCTAGCATTAATAATCATTAATTAAAATGATTAAATATAATTTTATGTTTGTTAACAGTGAAATAACAATTTATTAAACATTAATTAACTATCAATTTACCATCTATTAATGATGGTTGTTCTGACAGCTGTATGTAAATATTTTGTATTACAAGGTTTTTTTTCTTTAAACTACCATCTAGTGGCAAATGTTGGTATTGTAGCATATTTCTGATTAGAGGTATTTATTAGTGGGCTGTGATGTACTGGATTTGTCATTTTCCTCTAGTTAATGTATTGAAATAGCATTTATGTTTAACTGTTGCTAATGTACCTACTTACACATAATTTCTGTATTTTCTGTTTAGCAAAGTTTGAGGTTCTTGGTCCAACTGATTCCATTGTTGCTGAAGCTGGTGATGACATCATCCTGCCCTGTTACCTCAAACCCAACATCAGTGCTGAGGACATGAGAGTAGACTGGCTTAAACTGGACTTCTTAGATGAGCGTGTTTATCGTTATCAAAATAAAAAGATAATACTAGAGGATCAGATTCCCTCCTACAGAGGTAGAACATCACTGTTTAAAGAGGAACTGAGGAGGGGAAACACCTCTTTAAAACTGACCAGGTTACAAGGCTCTGATCATGGACTTTATGAATGTTTAATTAAATCACAGAGCTGGTATGATGATACAAAAATGCAAGTATTTGTTAAAGGTGAGATTTAAATATAATAATATTTCTTATATATTACTCTTTACAGTATTATTGTGATCATTATTATTATCATCATCATTTATTCTTAACATTCAGTCTGTGTGTGTAGCTGTAGGATCCAGACCAGTGGTGTCTGTTGAGGGACACAGAGATGGAGGAATGGGTCTGCTGTGTGAATCTGAAGGCTGGCACCCTGAGCCTGAGCTGGTGTGGCTGGACAGTAAAGGAGTCAGTCTCTCTGATGGACGTCCTGAGACACACAGAGACTTAAAGGGATTCTACACAGTCAGACAACAGGTCATTGTCCAGGAGACGGACACCAACCGCTTCACCTGCAGAGTCCTACAGAGACAGATCAATGTAGAGGTGGAGACAGAGGTTCACGTCCCTAGTGAGTAACACGGCATAGAATTATTTTATATTCTAACACTGGAGGTATTTCAATGTTTAGGGTACAGTGTATTTTTTTAAGAATGTGTTTAAGAAAACAATCAGTGTGTAGATTAAACATGAACTTTGTAAGTTTTTTAAAACCACAAAAAATACAAATACTGTCTTTTTTGACTTAGTGAACTTTATAAAATAGCATAGTGGATCCAGAGGTTGAAAAAATTAACTTCAATAATACAAAATACAGACAATATTAGAATAGCAAACTCAACATTTCACATTATCTAACTAGAAACAAATGCATAATATGGACAAAATAGTAATCTGTATTTTCGGAAATTGGTTATATTGTTCCTGTATTATTCCTGTGTTCAGTAAAAAATAATTTAAAAAATCTACATAAAATTCTGGACCGACAGGACAAATGAATGGAATGTTACATAGTGCAGTTTTAAATGTACATTGATCTGTGTTATTAATGCAAAACCCTGTAATTAATGTTAATGGTTTGTGTTCAGGTGAGTTATTTGATTACACATCTCCATGGAGACGGTCCTTCATTGTGGTTTGTTCGCTGGGCGTCATCACTGTGATTGGGTTATTTCTGGCTGTTTACTGCACACATAGAAAGAAAGGTATTGGAAACTTTTAATTAATGTTTAATTTTTGTTATTAAATGTCAGCAACACTTTAATTTAATCATCCTACATACACATTGCATTGTGGTTATTTTCTATGGACACTAAAGACACTAGATAATCTGCAGGTGATTAACATTAATAATAGATATATATGTATTTAATATGTTTGTATGTTACTAACCACAATTGAACTGTTTTAGTGATGCTAACCCAGACTACTCACGACTGAAAAACATTTATTATACAGACCACATATTGGTTATAATTTTTTTATGTTCTCACTGTCTCTCATATAGATGAACATATAGTTCATCTTAAACAACAGCATGCTGAAACATTTGCTTATTTTTTGTTTTGCCTGAGGTCATGAGCACCCTAGGTCATGAGCTTTTTATGTGACCTCAGTGAGATTCAAACCCACACACAACCTTACCCTACAGTCACACGAGCGACAAAAGACAAGCGACACCATTCACTTGGTGGGCGTTTCTGTATACGTTGCCTAGTATCTGCGAGAGGTCTTAAAAGTTACTTCAGAGATATTGTCAAGTCACAAAAACGATGTATTTTTATTTAAAAGTATGTATTTCTCGATAGAAGTAACAAAATATATGAGATAAAATGCCAAATATATCAGATATATACAGAAACACGATGTCCCGAAGCATTTCCGCCATCTTGAATTGTTTTCTTCGACTTGAGCAACCAACGTATACGTCACGCTGCCTTCACTCCAAATGGCAGTCGTTTTGTCGCTTCGCTCAGCATTTGCATAAAATAGACTTCTTGTCTATTTTTGCCCGCCTTGCTCGCGACAGCGCTCGCGAGCTGGGAAACGGCCACTTGCGTTGAAAATGAATGGTAGCTTGTCGGTTTGTCGCTCGTGTGACTGTAGGGTTAGTGTTAGTAGTTTAGTGCTCTAAGGAGCATAGCCACAAAGGACCACTGCAATGACTACAGTATGTACAATGCTGTAAAATACACTGCATGATTACCATCCATTAATACACTGCTCATTGATTTCACATGGTGGTAAACTTAATTGGTAACAATTGGAACCCTAGCAATTCCTTTAAACATGGAAGATGTAGAATAGACAGCAAGTAAGTGGAATCAGAGAGCTTGTAGACAGGCTCAAAGAACTCGGCAAGGCCCCTGTCAGAGAAGCTCCCATCAGAGAGGAGGACAGGCTTAGTGAGGTGGGTAAGACCCTCGTCAGAGAGGACAGGCTCAGTGAGGTGGGTAAGACCCCCGTCAGAGAGGAGGACAGGCTCAGTGAGGTGGGTAAGACCCCCGTCAGAGAGAAGGACAGGCTCAGTGAGGTGGGTAAGACCTTCGTCAGAGAGGACAGG
>JACXGM010017689.1:0-13328 GCA_016801145.1 Umbra pygmaea | reverse complement strand
CAAATACACAAGAATTACACAAAGGGTAAAGAGAGGAAAAAAGATACAGTCAAAATTGCACGAGAAAAGTATATGCACAATTAGTGCAAAGAAATAACTTTCAGAGGTAGATCAAATTGGTATCTAAAGTGGCAGGCAAATACAATGTAATAAATTAACAAGTGAGTATGACTGTGCAAACGGTTATTGGGCAAATAACAGTAGATAAGATACTGAAAATAAAATGCTTGCAGTAATGTGCAAGTCAGTGTGTACAAAGACGTCATGTGGCAAATGTATATGTATTTCACAGTACTGTACTGTACTGTACTGTACAAAGACAACAATGATTGGTTGATAAAATAGACATTGTTAAAACGGTTCAAAATTAACTATTAAACTAGTTCAAATTTTACCAGCCACTCAATAGATTACTACTGTTTTTTGGCTGGTGAGTGAAGTTAATCTACCTAATATAATCTAATATGGTTGTATATGGACCCTGGTTTTTAACCACACACTGTGGATATTCCTATGCTACACCATCTCTAAATAATAAAAAGATATGCAATTAGTAGCGTTATGAAAACTGCATTTTCGGCATGTTTTGTTACATTTTGTTTGCACAGACGTACCATGGCGAAATGTATATGGACAACCTGATGTAATTTTTAGATAGCTAGCTTAGTAGCCCACATAAACAGAGGTAAAAAAACGAACTTATATTTACCTTACATTCGAAATTCATTCATCATTTTGTCCTTTTCACGAAACACCTCGGAGCAAAACAATGGCGGTATGTAGGGAGAGGAAAACGGGAAAAGCTACATTTCGGAAGGATGTATTAACCTGACCAATCACAGTCCTTGCGCTCTGCGTAGCCTCGACGGGCAAGTTACATTTTTGTAGAGGTGCGTGTCACTCGACGGCGGAGGGTATGGCGGAGGGTCCGCGTTGACGCAGAGAGGTCTACGTGGGTACACCGTCGATTTGACGCAGAACCATAACAGCCTTAACAGGCTTAACTGGCTTAAGGAATTCCGACGGTACTTTCATATCGATTGTGGGCAATTTGACATGCTCTGTAGACATCCGCTGTTATATCAAAAATGACAGGATACCCGGCGACCGCGCATATAAGCTTCTCCTCCATTTTTACATGCGCTGTGAAACACTAGACAATGCGTAAATGACGCACGCAAAGGGCTTTGCATCAAAACTATGCATACGCAATGCAACTAGCGGATTCTGTGTGATTTGGGCAATAGTCCATCAGCTGCGTATATCCGGCAAACACAGAGTGGGACAATTTGTGGTAGAGGAGGGGCTGTTTGGGCTTGGGTTAGCCCGAAGTAAACTCTTCCCTTCCTGAGGTATCGTTTAGAATTTAGGTAACAAGGTTACTATATATAACTATCTACCTAATGTTTTCAACTTTGTTTAGCTATACAGTAATTGCCATTCTGATGACTGCAATATATTTAGCATCCCTTACGTTTAGCATGGCTTCATGCCCAAATCCCACAGAATCCGTCATTGCATATGCGTAACAACGGAAGTCCAGTCATTTCCAATGAAGGAGTCCGCCAGTGATGCAAAGAAGCATAGCAGAATGCGTTGGATTGAACTGCGGTGCGTTCGGGGTGTTGCATGCATTGGATTTTTCCTACTCGTGCGCTAAAACCAATGCGTTAATCAAACCGGATGTTGTGTCTAGCTAACACTTGCTAGCTTTTCAAAACGGTGACACATTTGGTATAGCCAACTCTTATAGTATTCGAATTCCTCTTCCAAGCATATTGTTTTTGATTGATGTCTCTGTAGACATCTGCTGTTATATCAAAAATGGCAGGATACCCGGCGACCGCTCATATAAGTTTCTTCTCCAATTTTACATGCGCTGTGAAACACTAGACAATGCGTAAATGAGGCAAAGGGCTTTGCATCAAAACTATGTATATGCAACGCAACTAGCGGATTCTGTGTGATTTGGGCATTATGTTGATATTTGCTAATGGCTAAGGTAGCTTAATGTTAAGCAAGCTAACATAAACTAACTAGTTAACGTTAGCTAGGTAGTAAAAAACTCTGATAATCTGTATAATCCGTTTGGATGGTAGTGACACTTGCAGATATGGAGTTATCATCAGTTTTGTTGTTCTAACATTACCTTGGCTAGCTAACTTGATAACATAACTAGCCAATAAAAGTTACTAACAAAACAAACGGTTTTATAAGATAGCTAACGTCTGCTAGTTAGCTAATGTTAACGTAATACCTAACCAGTCATCATTAAGCTGGCAACTTGCACAATGTTACGGCTAGCTATTCACCTAACTTTTGGTAAATTCATGTTAGCTAGTTGCAAACATTGTAGCTAAGAATGATTAGGTAATCATCTTAACTTTTAGACTAGGCCAGTCAGCAATCCATGATGTGGGAGATTGTTTAGCTAATGTGTAATTTTAACACCGTTATTTTGTTCTCTGTCTTGTTTCACTGAACTGGTGACATCAGTACTGACGAATAGCCTGTGAATTTCAGTCATCAAATATTTAGTTAACATGTATATCTGACCTAAATCATATACAGTACAGTTGCCGTTATGTCTGGCAGAAGTTACTGGACCAAAAGTAGGCAATTAGGAATGTATTGAATATTCTCCAATCTTTTGAAAAGCCATCATGTTCAGGTGGAGATCTTAGGGACTTTGAAGAATTTCAACCTGAATATAACTACTAATTAACCTAATCATGAAGAACATAATTATGTTTTTATGGACTGTCTGTGTTCGTTTGATGACAGCAATCACTGTGATGATAGTGATAAGTTATGATATGAGAACCACATGACATTTCCCAGATAAGGCAGTTACACTCCGCAAAGATAATCTGTTTACCATACAGGAGGATGAAAATCACACCTACCTGGTTGAACAACGTTCAGTTTAGACTATATGCATCCTGATACAGCTGTGTACGTCCTCACGTAGTCTAAGATCAACAGGCCAGAGACTATTAGTTGCCCCCCTTACACATTTTAAAACTAGGGGGGACCGTTCATTTCAAGGTGTGGCACCCAGGTTGTGGAACGCTTTGCCTCCTTCCATACACTGCTTGGATTGTGTGGAACATTTTAAAACCCAGTTGAAAACTCTGCTTTTTAAAGAGGCTTTTGACTAGACTGTAGGGTGGTTAGGCTGGTCTAATGTGTATGTGTGTTTAATTTGATTATGTGCTGTAATTTATTTATAAGAGTTGTGAATTCTTTCTTTTGTTGTGAAGCACTTTGTGATTTTATCTGAGAAATGTGCTATACAAATAAATTTTACTTACTTACTTACTTACTTACTTAATTGTTTCTTGGAGTAACTCGCAAGTTAATCTCTTTTTGGAGGAAAGGGTATTTATCTTGTATTCCAGCAAGTCAATCTCAGTCTACCAGCAAACCCCAGTCTCTGAGCCATCTGCCAACTGTGAGCCACTCTGTCTGCAGGTATGTTTTGTATAGTGAAAAACTAAAGATCAATTTGATGCTGTAGAATGTGTAATTGTCACGTTAGTGTTCAGGAAAACAATGAGGTCTTACTTTACGAATTTACATAAATAGGAATCTTTGGCCAACATTTATCTCAGTTGTTGCTGACTACAACAGTATTGTTTTTTGCCATGGTTATGGTTTTCAACTCTTCAGAACCATTCATACTTTTTCCATTGTTCCTGGCAGTCACATTTTTACCGCTGCATCATGGTGGCCCACAGATATTGTAGAGAGACTATACGTCCTCTTTTTCCCAGACGTGTCCTCTTTTTGGACCTAAAAAATGTCCGACCAGGATTTCGAAATCAACCAAAATGTCCGGGATTCGGCTTTGCTTTCTACAGTCGTCATTCATTGTGTGCATTTTTGAGAATTTGTATTTACCACCCACTGCGGGTTAGGGTCTGCCTTCCGCTCCCACTGTCCTCATTTTTTAAAGTTAATTTATGGTCATCCTAAGATATTGTAATTTGAAAAATATCCTTACACAGGGTACATTACACACTTGTCTATTGTTTTCTTTCAGGTATTGAGAGATATTTAGTGAATGCTTTTGAGAAAATCAAGGACAGACTGACAAAGCTTGGAAGAACAGTGGCCGGTCTCCCTCGATCCAGTACTGCAGAGGTGAATTTATCTGATGACACCGTGCTGCCCTTACAAAACTACAGAGATCTGGATTACCTGAAACAAAAAATGCAGGACCATCAAAGTGGAAAGGACTTGGTAAAACTCAATAGCTTAGTTAATTTCATTATAATTACAGTAATTTGTTGCTTTATTTTACCCATTACAAAGCTCTGTTTCTAACCATCCATCCATCTTTGTCCGCTTATCCGAGGTCGGGTTGCGGAGGCAGCAGCTCCAGCAGGGGACCCCAGACTAATATATTTTTTCATTCAATCTATTCTGTATTTCTAGATTACCTATCTGGGGACCGTCAGTGGGTGTGATGTCCAAGTTACAACCAGGCAGATAATTGCAACGTTGATCAGCCATGTACTGGGCAGACAGCTGACAAATGACGAGAACGTTTCACAACCTGAAGCTAAGAAAAGTTGTTGCAGGTACATCCATAAGACTTATTATATTTTCCAAATGTTTACATTATCTTGAGCACCTACACTATTACTACTCATCTATTATACATTTTGGCAATGAAGCATTGCTAGCCCTGACGTTGGTGTGAGACAATTATTGTGTGAACCTGTGGGGCTCATGCAACCTCCAGAGGTAGTGCACAAAAGATCCCACTTGGGGCGTTGCTAATCGCCCAAGAGTAATGTATGTTGCGGGGGAATTCTTCACTATGTGTCAATGGGCTGGTGTCTGCTTCTTCTATGGGTTTATTGGCGGATCGCAACTGACTCATGGTGCATATAACACCACTAACCGTACCAAAGTGTGAGGCCAGTCACAGCCCACCCAATTCAAGTCCAACCAACTCAACCCACCACCCTAAGAAATTAAAATATACTGCCCACTACCCAAACCCAGCACCCCATCCCACTACCTACCCTCCCCCTAACCTTCATAAACTCATGAATCATCTCCCCCATGACATCAGTAACACCCATAAACTCCCTAGCAGCACCCACCACATCTGTCCTAGTGTTCCTTCCCTTAACCTGACTACAGATATTCACCACACTACACAGAAATGCCAAAAGCTCAACCCTGCCCACCACCAATGAATCCTTACCAACCACACACTCATGTTTACACATCTCAGACAACATCACCTTGTGAACACCCATACCTTCCTCCGACACCGGCCCTAAACCCTGCTCCTTCTCCACCTGCACACTCAACCCAAGGCCCCCCACTCTCTGCACCACTTCAGCATAAGTGACCTTATCCACCACCTTAACCCACTGAGCCTCTGTTGCCCGCTTCTGAACCATACACCCCCCAAATGCAGCACTGTCCTACCCACCACAATTCCAACACCTCACCTTGTCCCCTACCCCACACTTGCCATATACTCATGTGGACCCCCACACCTAGCACATCGACCCTACCCTCTGCACACAGCAGCCACATGCCCCATACGTTGGCAATTAAAACACCCGTGGCGGTGACACATATTCCCTCACATAAAAATAAAAAGTGCAGTCTACTCTGCAACGGCCCTCCAAACTCTAACAATACTGTCTGACTCACCCTCTCCAACAGTAAAATACAGTTAACCATGTCATATACTGTTTATACTACACTACCTGTCTATACTGTACTTTTTTGCACTTCTGGGTAGACACTTACTGCAATGAATTGTCTCTATACTTGTTACTCTGCACAATTAAACTTAAGAATAATCTAAAGGTGTCTTATCAATCTTATAATGTGCGTGGACTGCGTGTTGGCCACAGTGATGCTGATAAATCACGCCGTATTGTTGTGGACAAATTGTTGGAGAGATGTGACATTTTGTGTGTTCAGGAGACGTTCCTGGCTCAACAAGACCTGGAAGGGCCTAAATTCTATTCATATTAATTTTCATGGGTCAGGTGAATCAACAACTGACCTCAGTACTAAAGTTGTTCGGGGTAGAATTCCCAGGGGGGTAGCCACGATGTGGAATAAAAAATATGACCAGCTGGTTAAGGTCATATGATTGGGAGTTGACTGGGCTATTGGGCTTGAGTTTTGTTTTAATGATAAGAAGATAATAATGAATGTCTATATGCCATATGAATGCATACAAAATGAGGATGAGTACCTCAGTAGATTGGCATTCATCATGTGTTTTATTCAGGACAATTCTTCTACCTGCATCTATGTCGTTGGTGACATGAATGCTGATGTGACTGATGCCAACCCTTTATTTGGTAATCATTTAATGCAGTTTTGCTCAGACAGTGGATTGATTTTATCTAGTAAGTTATTATTGCCAAATGATAGTTATAGTTATATCAGCGAGGCCTGGCATTCTACTTCCTGGCTAGACCACTGCGTTTGTACAGTGGATGCCCATGACTCCATCGATATGATGAAGATTGATTATGATACTACGGACCATATACCCTTTCTCATGGTGTTGAACACAGGCAATTTACCAGAGTTAGTGCCAGTGGATAATGGCATTAATGTAGGGAAAATAAATTGGTCAAAATTGTCTAAGAAAGGTCTTAATAAATATGTCAATCATTCTGATGCTGGGTAATATTAGGGTTCCGAAAGATGCCTTATTGTGTCGGGATATGAACTGTAAGAATGTACAACACTGTAAAGATTTATGCTACCTGTATGAAGCTATTGTGAAGTCTCTTGGTATCTCGAGTAGGCCTCTATATAAACATAGGACAAAAGAGTGCAATGCTAAGCCAGGTTGGAAGACTCATGTAGAAGAGCTTCATGCTGAGGCCCGGAATGCTTTTAAAAAATGGGCTGAGTCAGGCAAAAGCCGGCATGGTCCCTTGTTCGAAAATAAAAAATGTACTAATGCTAGATTTAAATATGCGCTTCGCTATATTAAAAGAAATGAACACACTATGAGGGCAGATTCACTAGCATGGAAGCTGCAAAGAAATAATGTTAATGACTTCTGGAAAGAAATAAAAACTATGAATAATTGCAAAACATCGCTTCCATCTAATAAAGATGGTGTGAGTGGTTCTGATGAAATTTCACAGTTATGGCGGAAACAATATTATGAACTGTAAACTGTGTAAAAAGTTTGTAGTGGATAATGTAGAGTTTAGTGATGATGTTGTTGTCACTTCTGCTGAAGTCCATGAAGCTATTTTCAAGTTAAAGGATAATAAGGTCTGTGGTGTGGATAATATTACAGCTGAACATATTAAACTTGCCAGTAAAAAAATGTGCCCTCTGGTGGCTATATGCTACACCGTTTTTTATGTACATGGAGAGTTACCTGTCTCCATGCTCTTTGTTGTGCTAGTACCAGTAATTAAGGATAAAGTGGGGAAGTTGAATAGCTCGGATAATTACAGGCCGATAGCTCTGGCTAGTGTTATGTCCAAGGTGCTGGAGACAGTTCTACTGTGTAGACTTGAGAGGTATGTCCTCTCTACTGATAACCAATTTGGTTTTAAACTAAAGCATAGCACTGATTTATGTATATTTGCACTAAAGGAAATTATAGATAAATATAAAAGACAAAATTCTACAATGCTGACGTGCTTCGTTGATGCCTGAAAAGCATTCGATCATGTCAATCATGAGAAATTATTTTTTAAATTGTCTAAAAGTGGGGTCCCTGGTTTTTTATTAGAATCTTGGTTTATTGGTACTCGCATCAGACAATGAGAGTGAGATGGGGGAATGTAACATCTGTTCCCTTCCAAGTGACAAATGGTGTTCGCCAGGGTGGACTGCTGTCTCCTTTTCTTTTTAATATGTATATGAATGACTTGTCCTTGATTTTAAATGCATGTGGTACAGGGTGTAGTGTTGGTGACTCAGTAATTAATCACCTTATGTACGCAGATGATTTGGTAATCTTTAGCCCATATAGTGCTGGTCTCCAACAGCTTCTGAGAGTATGCACACAGTATGGAGCTGATTTTGATATAAAATACAATGCTAAAAAGAGTAAGATCATGATTATCAGAAGTAGAGAAGACAGACAGTCAGCCTTCCCTGACTTCTATCTGTCTGGTGCTTTACTCAGTGTGTGTAGTGAGATTACATATCTGGGGCATATTATTGCAAATGATCTGTCTGATGACAGAGATATCTATAGGCAGCGGTGGAAGCTGTATGCTCAAGCGAACATGCTGTGTCGTAAGTTTAGCATGTGCTCCTTCTCTGTGAAGATCCTACTTTTTAGAGCATATTGTACACCTCTGTATACTGCCCACCTGTGGTGTTGTTATATGCAAGGCAGCATTAGGAACTTATAGTGGCTTATAATGACTGCATGAGGCTGCTGCTGAGAGCTCCAAGAAGCTCCAGTGCAAGCCAAATGTTTGTCAGTGTCGGGGTATCTACCTGCACTGCTGTTTTACGTAACCTGATGTATAGATTTATGTGTAGGGTATCTGAGTCAGAAAATGATATAATCGCTGTTTTAGCTAACACTGTACGTAGTACTGTCAGATTTTATTCAGGACTGTGGAACCATTGGCGAACATGTCTGTATGTCAGACATTGAACATTGTGGAAGGCTTTGCATTTGTTTGTTTTTTTATTTTTTTGTGTTTTTTGTATTTGATTGTGATATGGATCCCCCTGGGTCTAAAATAAAGAATATTATAATATTAACTGTGTAGGCTAGTGAGTTTGAATATATATCATTACCAAGTTATATCACATAAGTTATAAAACCACATTACATTTCTGTCAAAGCATGTCTCCTTGAAGTGTCTACTGTGTGTTTCCATAATAAATATTGAATCATTTGGTTAATAAATATTGCTTTATTGAAACCAACCAGTGTCGGCTCAAAACACATTAAGAGATGTTGCAGGTCCTTCAGCAGGATGTTGCAGTGAATCAGCAGGACATCTATGCTCTTCCTCTAAGTGACCGGCAGAAGAAGGGAAGGAGTCCATGCCATCGAAGACCACCCCAGCCAAACCAGTGAACCTTGGCCCCCATGGTCTCTCCTGCCCTCTCTTCCCCACAACAAATGTGCTGCCCATGATCTTAAGAACTAGACCTGTTAATAGCATACAATCAGAACAGTGTTTTGTCATTGTCAGTACACATTTGTTAACACACATGGTTCATTTATTATTTTACTCTTATGGTCAATATGTTGATTTACATATTCAAATTTAATCAAAATTACACTACAGCTACATGGCTTACCTTTGTTAGGCTTTGTGTAAAGCAGTGCAGTTAAAAGTTGCAGTTATATTTGAACTTATGAAAAGGTCAACCATTAGTAATAGATATTCTTGGTGACATTTGTTATTGTTATTCTATTATCTATCTATTATTTACCAGGCCAAAGCAGACTTTTTTCTCCAAAATGATTTACTGAATAGCTTTTATATGACTGACTTGTCTATTTCTCTTGCGATGTAAATTACATTTATAAAACGGGTCCGGTGATATCTGCAATTTGATTGGCTAAAATTGCATTCCAAGCCTATGACAATTCTCCGATATCCGCACTGTAGAATGTTAGCCTGTCTGACCTACCAGTTTTCCCCATATCACGGGTTGGGTTACTTATCCATCTAACCCTGGACACCTTTCTTCATATTTTAAAATATCAAGAAATAGCCTTGAGTTGACATCTTTATTATAAAAAAGAGGAATTACGATAGACTACCCGTTCTACCGGCGAAATTAAGATGGCTACTTCTCTATGAAAACTGTTATTTGAATAAGACTTACAAGTTGCCTGAAATTATAATTCTGCCTATGTTTTATATATATTTTCTGTAAATTGTTGAGGCATATAGCCTACAATTGTTTTCCTACACGTTGTTAGCAAATTAAATTATCTCTATCGTTGAAATCATCCTAATATTAATGACACATTTTATGTGTGCTATTACATTATTTGTAAAAATAGTGCGAATTAAATTAACTGCATTTTTCTGACGATGAACGCTATTATGTTCAAGTGCAATGCGACTGAAATGAATCCCGCAATTTGACACCGGACGACTGTGTGAAGTGAACAGTTTATAGGCTAAAATATGTTCTGTGCTAAAATATGTTCTGTGCAAACCTTATAGTGGATGTCGCAAAAAAAAGGTGTTTAAACCACATATTCAAACAAAAACATAAGCAAACATTTTATTAAATAGTAGAAATTAGTTTTCGCATTTACCTATAGCTATTCACATGCTTAATTCATTCATTTAGGCTTTTTCACGATTACGGCGATTGGTGCTGATTTTGCCCAAACTATGCAAATCTATTCAGGGGACACTGGAAGATATATTTATAAAAAAATGGATATCACTATCAGGTTGTTCTTTGGAAAAGATGATATTCTATATGGAATGGAACAGATATTACCCTCGCAGTTTTTCTCTCTTAACTCATAAGATCCAAATTTAAAATTGACAGCAGAGAGAAATCTAGAAAGGATCGAATTTTTAGATTTGACCATTTATAAATACGTTGATATTTTGGAAACTACCATCTACTTCAAGCCGCAGGTTAGTAGCTATAACACTTTTACGCACAGACATTTAATAATCTTTGACACCTCATAAAATATAGGCTACCAGTTGGTCAAATACTTAAGACTACAACGTAACTGCAGTACAGCAGTTAGTAAAATACTTTCGTATTTGTACTATCTAATAACCGGGAACGAATACTAATTAATAGTTTTATTAATTATAGCCTGTTAATGACAGCACCTGCATAATAGCTACATGGAAGTATGTTTTCATAACGTTTCGTTTCCAGACAAGATTGCACAATGTGGCTTTTGATGGATGTATAAATGTCCAGAAACAAAATTCAAAGAAACGCGCTTGCAATGCAAAACTGCACACAGATGTTGGCTTGACTGTGTTAACTATAGTGTCGTCAGTACAGTAGCTATAGCAGGCTGATTGATGTTGACAGTAAGGTCTGTATCACCTAAACATTTGAATAGCATAAAAATGCATCACTAAAGCAAACTGGCTAACGAATGCCATTTCAATTAAACTAAACTGTACGTAAGTGTTCAGACCTTGTTATAAATTATCTAAATGAGCAGTTTTATAGGAACTATACTTGATTTGTGGCGTAGTAACATGGCAACAGTAAAAGGATTGGTGGGGGGGTACGTTAATGTTTCACGATAACCGCACGCCTCGTGACATTTTCTTTCGCTAAAAATACTAATTTAAACATTAATTTTCACAAATAAAATGTTGGCAACCGTTTTATAAGCGCATTAACACACTCCAGACTGTGCGTTGCCAGGGAATAACCGCACACTCGGCTTTCAGCCTCGTGGCTTTCTACACTGCTGAGGTGTGCGGTTATTCCCTGGCAACGCACAGTCTGTCGTGTGTTAATGCTTACATAACGCCACTTTGTGGTTATATTCGGCAACTAAAAATCTTATACAACATGTGCATCAATTAACCATGTTAATTCGTGTCCAGCAAGCATGTTATATTTACCAATGCCTAATTTCATTGTGCTTAAATAATATTTAAAATATGCGGTCCCACGGCAGTTAAATAAATGACAGTTTCGTCTTACGTTAGCATTTAGTTTAATTACTAATGTTAACTAGCATTTGAATTAGCAATAATTAGCCTGTGCCTATCTCCTATCTATTGGGTATGAATTAATATCACACGTTCTTGAATGTCATGGCGTTATATTTTAAAATACATAAATACTATGCAAAATTACAAAAATAATCAGAATACTTACCAAAGGTTGCTACTATGGTCTCAGTCTCTACATGAGCATGATTCAGAATGCTGTCTATGCAAATGGTAGCAGATGTCTTCAGGCGCGGCTAACATAAAATTACCACTTTCAGAGAGGTTGCTCACATCACATCTACGTCATCACACTCAGCTTGAGGCTGCGCAGTACGCTCGGCTATCATTTAAAAAGTTCTTCTATTTGGCTTCAAGCTCTCTCCGTTAACTGGATGGAATGATCTTATTCATTTTATCAAAGCTACACTGTGTATTTCTTTGAGTTGATTCTTAGCAAAAACCCCTTTGTTCTTTCAGAAATATGTGCTCATTAATGTGTAATTACTTCCACCTAATAATCAAAGTATTTTCGTTAGTGTAGAATCTTCCATTCAAAATATATACAATGGTGCCACTCGAATTGTGGCAGCCATGTTACGCCTCCATCTTTAAAATACATTAGCCAAAGAGGGACATACCTGGAAATTCAAGCTCAGCCATTCGCGCTTTTACACAAGTGGCACCGTGACGAATGCCAGGGGGAGATTACGCACGACTGCCGGGAAATTTCAAAGTCTGTTGAAGATGTAAGATCATGCCTGTTCTCAAGGACATGTAATAGTAGCGCTGGCTCAAGCTGTAAAGTAGGCAAGAACGTTTGCCTGGCAACACAAACTGGGATTTTTCATTTCAAAATAACAGCGCTCGTGGTTCATTGCAATAATCATTGTTTATTCATTGCATAGGTAGTGTCCATGTTCATGTTTTGCTAAAATTCGTATTCTGTTTGAATAAAACAGACTCTAGTGAATGTTTTTCAAATGTAATTATGTTTTCACATGAGACACTGACAATATATTCAATCAAATTGTGTGTAAAACATATTTGTTACTTTTATTAATAAAACATGTTAAATTACTATTTTTGCAATCACATGCTCTTATTGTTTCTTTACACACAAAACAATTACATTTGTTTATAATTCACGGGCTGTGTAGTGAATTAACATTGAATATTGCAATGAATCAAAAGAAACGCTATTGTTTTAAAAGGAGAAACGAATATCCATGTTCACGTTGCTGGTATAATAACAGGAGGGGCTTCAGTTGCTTGTCATATACATTTTCACCAGTAGATAGGAGCAGATCTTACACAATGCAGCTTTAATACATCCATGGGAGCAACTAAACAATGACGCCACCTACACGGACATGACACCACGTAAAGCACGAAACAAACACAAGGGGGAACCAAACTCCTAAAAAAGCCTCTGAAAAGCAAATACACATGAAACAACACTGTGTAGGAAGTAGGGATGGGCATGATTAATCGACGATCGACAATTGATCATTAAGAATTTCGTCGATCACGTTCAATTGTTGTCGATTAAACTAATGCAGGTTGCGTATACATTTTTTTAAGCAATTAAATTAATTTCGCTGTGACAGCAATTAAACATTTTACCACCCAAGGGCAATACTCAGTTACCTGCAAGTTTCCGTTTTG
>JACXGM010017688.1:0-10776 GCA_016801145.1 Umbra pygmaea | reverse complement strand
ACATTGATATTAACACACAACCAGATCATATACACTGTGTGCACAATTATTAGGCAAGTCAGTATTTTGACCATATCATCATTATTATGTATATGTTCCAACTCCCAGATTTATAAACTGGAATGCTTATTGGATTTAAGCATATCAGGTGATGTGTATTTGTGTAATGTGGGAGGGTTTGGCCTAAGGAGATCAACACCCTATATCAAGGTGTGCATAATTATTAGGCAGCTTCTGTTCCTCAGGCAAAAAGGGACCAAAAGTGATTTAACTGACTCAGAAGATAAATTGCTAAGATATTGGGGTGTGATCACAGATCCATCAAACATTTTGTTGCAAACAAGACAGGGTTGTAAGAAACGTGGTAAACTGCAAAAGATTTAAAAAGACTCAAATGTGAAGCTACCAGGAACTCATTATCCTCCAATGGTGTCATATTCCAGAACTGCAACCTACCTGGAGGGCCCAGAAGTACAAGGTGTTCAGTGTTCAGAGACATGGCCAAGGTAAGGAAGGCTGAAACCTGACCACCACTGAACAAGACATATAAATTAAAACATCAAGACGGGGCCTTAAAGATGAAAGAATAATGACATGGCCCCCTTTCCTCACCTGACCTAAACCCTATTGAGAACTTATGGTCCCTTCCTAAATGGTTGATTTATGGTGAAGGAAAACAGAACACCTCTCTGAACAGTGTCTGGGAGGCAGTGGTTGCTGCTGTACAAAAAATTTATCATCAACAGATCAAGAAACTGACAAGCTCCCTAAATGGAAGGCTTATGACTGCTATTATTAAGGCCCAGCCCAGTAAGGGGTTAACAGAACTAAGACTGGACTCCTTTTACACAAACATATGGTGTATTTTCTATTTAGTTTGTATATCAGTTTATTTCTATTGCCAATGCATTGTAGAGTTTAGTTATAAATTATTATAATGGTTTATTGTGCCATGTCCCTTTAAGGAATGGTGACACCTCTCTCTAGTTTGGCCATTAATAGGATAGGTTTAGTTAGGTTAGGCTTGTATCTTGTACATCTGATTATCAAAGACTTTACAGCCGTGTTTAATTAAGTTAGGGAGTAGTCTATATATATATGGTGGCCAAACTGGAGAGAGGGCATTGTTATTTTGTCTATATGATGATCTGTTCATTGTATGAGAAGACTGTCCGGGAGCTACTATTTTAAATGTAAGTTGTGAAAAGTGTGTTGCTGAAGTTTGGAAGTTTATGCGTACGCTGTTTACTTGTTAGTTAGCTGTCAGCGTCCCATGCTGCTGTGAGAGCATGGTAATATATATGGTATCATTGTGCACTCACATTTACCTGTTCACCTGCAACTAAACTAGGTTGTGAAAAGAGTGGGGTATGTGCTTGAGTTTATGCATGCATTCTACATATATAATTATATTTGTTTTCAGTGTTTATGCCACTGTGAGGGCATAATTAGCTACATAAGTATACTTGTTTTGAACTCGCTTCTACTGTTAGCCTGAAAATGCATTACATGAATGTTTTCCCAGATTGCACATTAAACAAGCAATGCCAGAAATGTCAGAAAAAAACTGTTTGTTTTGAAATGTCAGAAATGTTTATCTGTACATTTTGAGTCATTTGTTTATTATTCTCACTTTAACAGAAGAAAATCAACAAGTAAGTTGGGAAACTTTTGTTTTTCATTTAGTTGTATAATTATTCTGTACACTAATAGTTGTCCAACAATCGTGCACAAAGATATTCTCCAAAGAAAGCTAATACTTTCACTTTCTTAACTATTTACATTTTGGATTAACCAATAGCACTGTAGTTGTTAAATAATAAAATTAATCATTAAGAATACAATGTGCCTAATAATTGTGCACACAGTGTAGATATAAACTAAACCTGTCACAGATATAAATAAACCTGTGTTACATACAGTGGGTATAGAAAAGAATCACCCCCCTGTAAAATAATCACATTTTGTTGCTTTGCAGCCTGAAATGAAAATGGACAGACACAGTTTTTGTTTCATTCAGCTGTATGTACAACTCATAACAACCAAGTGAAAGATATAATACCAACTTGTCAGAAAAATAAATTACAAATTAAAAAACAGAATCGCTGAGTTGGAAAAAGCAGGTGTGGTTAATCACCTTCTCAATAGCATACAAAGCCAATTGACTTTCAACTGGGATCAGCTGTGGTCATTTTGATTAGGTCAGCATGAAACAAGCTTTTCCTGAAGCATTTCAGTCTTTGGTAGTGCAACTGAAGACAACAATCAACTATGGGTGGCAAGGCATTGTCAAAAGCTAAGGATAAAGTTGTAGACAAGCACAAGTCAGGAGATGGATACAAAACAATTTCAAAGGCTTTTTCAGTGCGAAGAAGCACAGTAATATCCATTATTAAGAAGTGGAAGGTATTTGGTATAACACAGACCCTCCCTTGGTCAGGATGTCACTCCAAACTAGATGAGAGTCGGGAGGAAATTAGTGGTTACCAAGAGGCCTACAACAACTCTGAAGCAGTTGCAGGAATTGAGTGGAATGACAAAGAGTGGTCATTGTGTGCATGTGGTAACAATATCACCAATTCTCCATAAATGTGGCTTGTATGGAAGGGTTGCAAGAAAAAAGCCACTCCTCAAGAAAAGCCACAATCAGTCACAACTGAGCTTTGCCAAAACGCACCTTGAAGACTCTAAGGCCACGTGGAGAAAGGTCTTATGGTCAGATAAGACTAAAATGGAATTGTATGGCCTCAACGCCAAGCGATATGTCTGGCGAAAATCCAATATAGATCACAATCTAAATAACACTATTCCTCCAGTAAAGCATGGATGTGGTAACATCATCTTATGGGGTTGTTTCTCTGAAGCAGGGACTGGAGCACTTGTCAGGATAGAAGGAAAATGGATGGGGCAAAATACTGTCAAATTCTTGAGGAAAACCTGCTGCTCTTTGCCAGAAAGTTCTCAATGTGAAGAAGATTTATCTTCCAACATGACAATGACCCAAAGCACACAGCAAAACTGACCACAGAGTGGTTGAAGGAGAAAAGGGTGAATGTCCTTGCATGGCCTAGTCAGAGCCCAGACTTAAACCCCATTGAAATTCTGTGGAATGACTTGAAGACAGCAGTCCACAAACAGTCACCAACAAATTTAACTGAACTTGAGCAGTTCTGCAAAGAAGAGTGGTCAAATATTGCAACGTCTAGATGTGCAAGGTTAGTAGAGACATCAAAACAGACTAGGCTGTAATTAAAGCAAAAGGTGGTTCAACAAAATACTGAAACAAGGGGGTGATCCTTTTTCCAACTCAGTGATTGATTTTTATTTTATTTTTTTAATGACATATGACATATGACAACTTTTGATGTTGAAAGTTATTTTTAATTTTTACAGTTTAGTACTTTCACTCTCATCCACAACAATGTACAGTAGTGAGGGTGTAGGTTTTTGTGATTGTAGGTACTGGCTCCTTATGGGAACTGAAACCACAACCCTAGCACTTCAAGCACCAAAGCAGCAGTTTTTACTGCAATCGTTTTAATACAGAGTATTTAATATAAGCAGCATGCATTTTTAGTATCAATAATACATTATTTCCCATTTCAACCTGCACTATGTAACTTTTTGAAAACTACAAACACAATGTTTTAGGATTACATTTGGTTACATTTTAGTAATGTAACCAGAGTAAAATTTTCTGAAGGTTGGCCGCCCAATAATAGTATAGAAAACTGGGAAGTGCAAGCCCTCCATTGAATTTACATCTCTGGAGTTGAGATATACTGAACCTGGGCACCTTTTAACCCCAGATGAAGGAAGAAATTGCTTGATTGATTGCCTTAAAAAAGGACTTTGGCAGGAACAATGGTATAGAATTAAAAAGGTAAATAAATTTAGGCAGACTATTCATTTTCACCGCGTTGATCTTCCCTATCAAAGATAGAGGTAGGTTACCCCATATCCGAAAATCTGCCTTCATCTGAGTGAAAATTGGGGAGAAATTGGCTGAAAATAAATCTTCCATTGAGCGAGTCCCATTCACTCCAAGGTACTTGAAGCCGGAGTGCTTCAGCTGAAAGAGCAAGTGTTTATGTTGAAGTTGCAGTGCTGCTGAGATAATTGGAAAACATTCACTCTTTTGTAGGTTAAGCTTGTACCCCGAAAACAAACAAAAATGTTCAAATATTGAGAGGATACTCGGTATAGAGGTAGCTGGGTTATGGACATAAAGTAATAGATCATCCGCATATAACAACAGCTTGTGTTCAATTCCCCCCCTGGAGACACCCTGAAAAGTAAGTGAGGCCCGTAATGCCACCGAAAGGGGCTCAATGGCAATGGCAAAGAGCAATGGGGACAGAGGACAGCCCTGCCTTGTCCCGCGTTCCAGAGCAAAGTATTCAGAATAAATATCATTAGTGTAGACACTGGCCTGAGGGGAAGCATATAAAAGCCTAATCCATGCACAGAGATTGTCACCAAAACCAAACTTCTTTAGCGCCAAAAATAAATATTCCCACTCAATTCAATCTAATGCCTTCTCTACACAGAGTGAAACCACAAACTCTGGGGAACTGGAGAACAGTTTGGAGTAAATAATATTGAGAAGAGTCAGAATATTGACAAATGCCTGTCTACCCTTGATAAATCCTGTCTGTTCTTCCGAGATGACTGATGGAAGGACCCCCTCCAGACGGGTAGCTAGCAATTTAGATAGCACACTAAAATCAACATTGAGGAGGGCCTGTATGAGGAACAAGCAATTGGGTCTTCACCCTTTTTAAGAAGAAGTGTAATAGAAGCCTGTGTTAAGGTTGGGGGGAGAAACCCTTGATCCAATGAGTCATTATACATAGCTACAAGCAGTGGGGCTAGCTGTGGATCATTTTTTTAAAAACTCAATAGGGAACCCATCTGGGCCGGGGGCTTTGCTGCTTTGAATAGTTTTTATTGAGGCGATCACATCCTCAAGCCTTAGAGGAGATTCAAGGTCAACAGCAACCTCCACGGCAAAAGTGGGAATGTCTAGCGTATCAAAAAACTGAGTCATTTGAGCTGTGTTTGCAGAAGACTCAGACGTGTCAAGTAAGGAGTAGAAGGATTTAAAGATGTAATTGATCCCTTCAGGGTCATAAACCATACAGTTTGAAGTGTCTTGGATTTGAGGGATCAAACAAGAGGCAGCGCTTCGATTAAACTGATGCGCCAGCAAGCGGCTTGCCTTGTCCCCGTGTTCGTAATAGGTGGAGCGTGAGTGCAACAGTAAACGTTCCGCCTCATACGTAGATAACAGATTAAATTTAGAATGCAAATTTAAACGTTGTTTATATAATTCAGGGGATGGAGTCTGAGGATATTTATGATCCAGCTCAAGAATCTTTGTTGAAAGTTTTTCCATTTTAACCCTACGGTCTTTATTTACATGTGAGGAATAAGATATAATCACGCCTCTTAAATCGGCCTTAAGCGTCTCCCATAGGAGAGAAGGATTATCAATCTGATTATGATATAGAAAATTATCAATTGCAGAGGTAATACAGTTACAAAATATATCATCGGACAAGAGAAGAGAGTTAAATCTCCAGCGAGGGGGATTACAGGATTTTGGCGATAAAGTAATTTTAAGTGTTACAGGGCCATGTTCCGATATTACAATGGCCAAGTAGTCAGCTGAAGTAACATCTGGTAATAGCCGATGGTCTACAAAGAAATAGTCAATGCGGGAAAAAGAGTGATGAACGTGTGAGAAGAAAGAGTACTCATGTGCCAGTGGATTCTGAAGTCTCCAAGGGTCAGTACATCCATTCTGTATCATAAAATCTAAAAAAGACTTTGCCATGTTGGAGAGAGGCACAGGTCTAGGACTAGAGCGGTCCAAGTTTTAGTCCATGACACAGTTCAAATCTCCCGCCAGTATCAATCGATGGGTGTGTGACAATGGTATCCTACCCAGTAGCCTATTTGCAAAATTAGGATCATCAAAGTTGGGTGCATACAAATTAACCAGTACTACGGGAGTGTTAAAGATCGAACCAGATATAATTAAATACCTCCCGCTGTTATCTGAAATTACATTGGTGGGTGAGAAATTTGTTCTTTTACTGACCAAAATTGCCACCCCTCTGGCTTTAGAATTGAAGTGGGAGTGGAAGACCTGGCTAAACCTATGGTTTTTTAGTCTTCAGCGGTTTCTAATAAGTAAATGGGTCTCTTGTAGGAATGCTATGTTGGTTTTAATTTTTTTTAAGTGGGAGAAAACACGAGACCTCTTATTTGGATTGTTCATTGCTTTCACATTCCAAGATATGAATTTAATATTAGAAGCCCCCCCTACTTTGCTGTGGTCAGCCATTTAATGTTTCTCAATTCAAAGTTCTGTAATATAATCCCAACAGAGATACATTTGGGCAACATGGCATCATCAGTTATCAAAAATGCATCCAAAAACCAGATAAAAAACAACCACATAGAATAATCTACAAAGAACAATAAAAACAATTGACAATAAGACACACACAAAGCCACCCCCATACCCAAGATCTCTGTTCATGGTGCGACAGAGACAGCAGGTGACCGCTGACATAGACTCAGTGAAAGCAAGACCACTTGTGCATTGAAGAGGTTCCGCTTAAGAAACTGGCAAACTCCCACCTTTTTTTTGTGCCAAATAATAATATATATAATAGCAATATACAACAATCTATAACCCATTACACAGAAAATAACTGAGGATACATAAAAATATAGAAACAGCCGAATGACCTGGCCTTAAATTCAAAATGAGTTTCTTAGTGCATCAAACTATCAAGGGGAGCCTAACCCAGCTCCATTAAGGCTTATTGATAAACGATTTTAGTACTAGTAATTTATTAATAAACAAAGGCATCAACAAAACATGTCAGAATAGGCCATATTGGAAGTGAATGAGAAAAGAAAAAATAATAATAAATAAGCAGAACAAAGAAATTACCACTGAAGGTTAGGGTACCGACCTCGACAACAAGTTAATGTTATAAAGAGCTACTGTAAACTGCATACAGATAAACCAACCAGAGTGGTTGTTAGTTGGATTTCAAGGCCCCCCAAATTTTTGTTTGGCCCAATTCTCCGCCTCCTCAGGTGAATTAAATTGCCAAACTTTGCCATTATACTCGACAGACAAACGAGCAGGGAAGCGCAGGGAGAACTTCAGATTGTTAGCACGCAGTCTACGTTTAATGTTCGTATATTTGGCTCTCTTTGCGGCAACACCAGCACTATATTCTGGGAACAGAAATGCCTTCTGAGAGCACTGTCCTTGTCGTGGGGGTTGTGAAAACGGACAATAAAGCTCTGTCCTCCTTCCAAAATGCGATTTCCCAGACGATGAGCCCAGTCCAGCTTCGGAGGTGACTTAAAGACTGTGGGAAGTATCTACGAAAGCAAACCGGACATGAAAGAGACCGGGTCGGACCCTTCAAGACCTTTAGGGATACCGATACAGTCTTAACATTATTCTGCCTAGAATGGGATTCTAGGAGGTCCTCCAAAGACTGAGGGCTATGGGCACAACAGGGGTTCCTCATCCCCGTCCTGAGGAGGCTGCCGTTTCACCACCGTCCCAACCCAGTGAGACAAGCCGGATGGACCTCTCGCTCCCAGAGCGCTATGATTGCAACCCGGAACGCTGTCTGGGCTTTTTACTACAATGTGAGTTATACTTTGCACACCGTGCCGGACCTGGGGTATCAGAGAGAACCAAGATTGCCACCATAATATCTGTACTAACTGGCAAAGCCCTGGGATGGGCTACGGCGCTCTGGGAGAGAGAGGGAGCTGAAACACGCGATTATGAGGTATTCACGGACCTGGTCCGGGCCGTGTTTGATCACCCCATACCAGGAAGAGAGTGCGGGGAGTGTCTCCTCAAACTATGCCAGGGAGACCGTACCACCGCCGAGTATGTCCTGGAGTTCAGGACCCTGGCCACAGGTAGCGGTTGGAACGATACAGCCTTGCTCTCCTAGTTCCTCAGTTATCATGGAAGGAGAAGAGGGTAAAAGGGTGGTCACCTGAGTGTCAGAACAGGTGTCTAACCATTTCGGTCCACACAACCACTATTGAGAGACTGGTTCCTGAAGGTAACCTCTCTGATCTTGTACCTTCCCAGTACCAGGACCTCATGGAAGTATTCTCAAAAACCCGATCCAGGAGATTACCACCCCATCGACCTGGTGACTGCGTGATGGAATTGCTACCACTATGCTTTTTTTAAAGAAAAAGGATGGTGGGTTTCGGCCCTGCATTGATTACCGGGCCCTCAACAAAATAACGGTAAGATACTGATATCCGTTACCTATTATCCATTCTGCCATAGAAGTCATACACGGTGCCCACTAAACTAGATCTCTGTAGTGCATATAACTTGGTACGAATACGTGAAGTGGATGAATGGAAGGCCAAGCCAACCCTCCAAAGCTGTTTCCTTGTGCGTTCTTTTCCAGAAGACTCACACCGGCGGAGCGGAATTATGATGTGGGGAACTGTGAACTCTTGGCCGTGGTAGAGACTCTACTCAGATGGCAACACTGGCTGGAGGGGGCGCAACATGCGTTTGTGGTGTGGACGGATCACCAAAATTTAGAATTTCTGAAGGCGGCCAGACGTCTCAACTCACGTCAAGCGAGGTGGGCATTGTTCCTGACCAGATATGACTATACCATCTCCTACCGGCCAGGCTCTAAGAATACCAAGGCAGTTGCGCTGTCCCAAATGTACGACGGAGAGGTACAGACCGTCAAGGAGACGTCAGTAATACCACCTGCGCGCATCATAGCTCCAATTCTGTGGGAGATTGCCGTCGGGCCCAGGTAACTCAAACCCCTCCACCTAACTGTCCTGAGTCTCTCCTGTATGTACCCACAGAATTCCAAGACCGTCTAATCTACTGGGCTCATACCACTCCCACTTCCAGACATGCAGGTATCACGCGTACTCTCCAAGCCCTGCGTGAGAAATACTGGTGGCCGCATATGACACAGGACGTAAGATGCTACATCTCAACTTGTTCTACCTGTGCCCAATGCACTAGCCCTTGACACCTGCCATTCGGTAATCTCCATCCATTACCCATTCTCCAGAGACCCTGTCCAATGTTTTCATCACAGATTTGCCTCCCTCTCACGGGTACAACACCTTTTTAGTCGTTGTGGACAGAATCTCTAAGAGCTGCAAACTGATACCATGACAGGTCTACCTACAGCGTTCCAGACGGCAGAGGCTCCTTTAAGACACGTATTCCTGACGTATGGCATCCGGACCCCAATTTACCTCACGTGTCTGAAGGGCATTTATGGACCGGGGTGCAATGGCTGCAAGGAAGCGACTTACTACTCCACCATGTGGACAATAATTTTATTTGGCATCTGGGATAAATGCTTTCAGTAGTTTATGGAATAAAACAAATATGTTCATTTTACCCAAACACATTCCTATTATTAGAAAACCAGAGAAATATATGTTTTTGCTAAAATCTCCTAATTGTTTCCAGAGCTATAAATATTAACGCAAGTCACATATTAAAAAACCACTAACATATTTACAGTACAAACACAACTAGTCACAAAATTACCATCACAACCAAGTAACATATTTAGAATCACAACCAATCATAAATGTATAAACTAAACCAGACACATAGTTCAGGTTTGGCTGATAGTACCTCGCGCTAGACTTAAGGAGGAGAGGAAAGCGTGCATTTGCAGTAGCAGGGCCTCGACTCTGGAACTCCATGCCCCTAGAGATTAGAACGGCCTCTACCTTGTCTGTCTTCAAGTCATTATTAAAAACCCACCTGTTCACACTAGCATACTAACCTCCATTTTATACTGCTTTCATTCTTCAGTTTTTCACAGTACTTTAATCTGATTATGTCCTGCTACTCCTGTCTTTAGGTTGCCTTTTATTTGTGTTACTGTGTGTTGTGACACAGGTGTTTTTATTATTTTCTTCTTTTTTAGATATGACGCTTCTGTAAAGCACTTTGGTCAGCCTAGTGGCTGTTGTAAACGTGCTATAGAAATAAAATGAACTTCAACTTGAACTTGAACATAGTTACTAACACAACCAGTCACATAATTATAAAACCAACTTGATCACATAGAGTGCTCCAATATTATTTTCAGACATTTGTGGAAGCCCAATACAGAACTTGTTTTCCATCACGAAGTAGCATTGATTTTTGTTACAATTTACAACAAACACTTTTGCAAGGTACAAAAATGGTGCTATTGGCAATAAAGAAAAACAGATGTCTAACATTCTGTAAACTATTATCAACCAAATCAATGTACCTCTATGGTGAACTGAGTTTGGAACCGTTGTGGAAGCCTCTGGCTTTTGATTTCCTCCCAGACCTGGACATGGAATAGATACAGTGAATGATAGTCTGGTGCATTGTAATATTCTGGTGCATAGTGACAGTATGGTGAATAGTGAAAGTATGGCGCATAGTGAAAGTATGGCGCATAGTGAAAGTATGGTGCATAGTGAGAGTATGGTGGATAGTGACAGTATGGTGCATACTGAAAGTATGGTGCATAGTGACAGTATGGTGCATAGTGAAAGTATGGTGCATAGTGACAGTATGGTGCATAGTGACAGTATGGTTCATAGTGACAGTATGGTGCATAGTGACAGTATGGTGCATAGTGACAGTATGGTGCATGGTGACAGTATAGTGCATGGTGACAGTATGGTGCATGGTGACAGTATGGTGCATGGTGACAGTATGGTGCA
>JACXGM010017687.1:0-19560 GCA_016801145.1 Umbra pygmaea | reverse complement strand
GCAAAACGAAGCTTGCTTGAACCTGAACAACACCGCGGACAGAGAGGTGAGGGGTGGAGGAGGGGCAATGAATCTATAGGCCTACCTGCGTTTTTCTGACATTTATAGTAAGAGGGTGTGTGAGGGGGTGGGGGAGGGGCTGTGTTTCAATTGCGCAAGCATGAACGATCATCTTCATTCATCAATGGATCTCAACATGACGCTGAGTTGTTGAACTTTAACCTACCTAGGCAGAGTAGGGTTGACATTCGGCCTGAATACTGACCCAGGTCCGACCCAAGCCAGTCGGCCTGGTCCAAAGTCACAAAAATTAAATGAGCTGCGATATCTCCGGCTGTCATTAATCCACATGGACGAACCACTCCTCATTATTTACATTGGCATTATTTTATCAGCGGAACCCCCTCTTTCCAACCATATTGGTACCATGTTGGTTTTGTGCAGAATTATTGCAGCATTGCTATTTTGTTATTTTCACGTCCTACTTCCTGTTTGTAATGTGTTTAGTAAAACAAGTTAAAAAAAACATGACCGACTTCGAGGCACAATAGCTCCGGCTGTGATTAAATCACATGGATGAGCCAACAATCATTATTTTCGGCTGATCTTCATCTTTCCAACGTTACCAAATTTAGTTGCTTGCATATAGGGTTTGTGGGATAATCGCGATAGAATTGCAGGAGAATGTGGAGGGTAAAAACGCCTCGCTGGCCAGATCAAAGGACCCGCCGGGGTGCATCTGGCCCGCGGGCCGTAGTTTGCCCACCTCTGGTCTAAAGGGTACAGTTTAGATCTGTTGGCTGGCAGAATTATAAGCATTCTGATTGTGTTTACTGGCATGTCACTTGAATCCTTGCGCACCTTATGTAGCCTACTGTATGTTGAAAACTTCCATAAAGTGCGTTCTCATCGCCTGTTAAAGCACATTGGACATTTTCTGTAACACTATGCACGTTTTCAACGCGTGTTTGTAGGAATAACCGGGGAAAATATACCTTGAAAATAACATACCTCCACTCGTTGTAGACCCCATAGTAGAAAAAAGCTACATAGTCCAAAACATTTGAGTGAGACGAACGATGACAAGCTTTCCATTATATTCCCACTCGACAGGTGCTTGCACGTGATGCAAAGCTCACTGGACACATTTATTTATCCTCCCTGCTTTTTGATAATTTTGAAGTAATGTGAATATTTCCAGCTGTTAAAATGTAGGCTATGAATTCTTCCATTTTGCTAACCTCAATCTGCATAATTCTGCGCATTACAATTTTAAGTGCAAGATCTCTCCTCTTTTTGATTGGCGTGGAGGCGCACTAATGAAATACGGATTAAAAACAAAACGACAACGGATAATAAATTATTCAATTGAGTTCTAAAACAGAAAAGGTGATAATATAACGTAAATGTAACTAATTTTCTCGTTATAAATGTAACTAGTAATTACTTGAATTTTGAAAGTAACGCGTTAGGTTACTTTTTTTCCCAAAAAAGTAGTCTGACTAGTGTAACTAGTTACTTAGTAACGCGTTATTCCCAACACTGCTCCACTGCCATGGCAAATGTCCTAGTTTAGTTGTTCTCAAACTTTTTTGGGGATGCTCAGACATTTTATGTCATTACATGTTCCCACACCTAGCACAGCTGAATCAACGTGTCAACTATTATTATTATTAATCATCTTGACTCTTTTTTATATAATGTAAGTGAGCTAGTTCATTGCTAAAACCATTCACTGAGATGGCTAGGAGTCCCCTGGAGAGATTTGAGAACCCTTGTATTTAATCAATGTCTAAGCTAAACTATCACGCAGGACAGATGCAGTTTCCGTTTGGTTCCAAAGGTCCTAGAGTAACAAACCTCGAATGAACAACTAAGCAACTGTCTCTCGGTTCCAAATATTCTCCATAATGCTACAGTAAACAACTGCTATGCTCGGATGTTCAAACCAGACTAAAAGTTTGGGGCCAGTTGGATTCTTCAAGGAGAGACAGGGCGCCACTAAAAGCCCACAGCCCCGGCTGACGGAGAACTTTGGACAAACGCACATTTCTGACAAGGCCCAGCTGTAGCGGCCAATCACAGCTGTCCGTCAGGCCGGCAGCGCCGGAGCAGGTGGTCCCGCTCCAAACCACTTTCACAGGGAAGCATTCGGGCACGCCTCTGACTCCCAAACAACACCCTATACTTTATTTGGTACAATACTTTTAAAGAGTGTAGTGGTCAAAACTAGTGTGCTACATACGGTAGAGGTTGCCATTGGGAAGACAGTGACAGAAACACAGAGTGCCACGGAATTGGAACAAGGGAAACCAGCCAGCCTACCGTGAGATAGCCAGCTTAAGTATTAGGCTGTGGAGTAAATATGCTTAGAATGGAATGACAAAGCAATACGCAGTGGAGAGATTTATTAGTGTACAGGGAATAGGAGAGCATTAATGCAGGGAGGAGCAGAGGACGAGTTGGAGCTCATCTTTTTCCCCATTCTCCATGTGCTGCTTTTCCCTTTTTATCTCCTCTCACTTTTGCTTTAATTTCTACTCAACCTCCTTCTCTTTTTCCTCTAGTCCTGCTACTTGCTCTTCATCCTCCTCATCTTTCTCCTCTTCCCCCTCCTCCATCTCTTCCTTTTCCTCCTTCCTGTTTCTTTTTACTTCCTCCTGTAATGGGGGATGTCTACGTACCGAAGGACTAAATGAGCCTTGCAAAATACTTTTTTTCTATTCCTCCCCTACAACTCGTTGCCTTTGTCCTGTTCACATCTCCTATAGTGTGTTCAACCCAGGGTGAATAAATCATAGGTCTGAGAGTGACTGGGGTAAATTTGGACACTTCCTGTTTCGAATCCAGTGGGCCTCCTGTGGAATGTTGCAGGGACTGAGCCCCAGGGAGGGTCAAGTTTCAAAATGCTGGCAAGCTGGCCACACGTCTGTGGGCAGGCAACGATGAAAGCAGAGCAAAGCGGCTTGGCTGCAGACAGGGAAGAGAGAGAGCACTGACTGGTTTCTCTTGCTCTGTTAACAAGAGAAGGGTCTAGAAGCTAAACTGGGATAATTACTTTAAAGTCTATTCTTAAATTCAGTCAGTTGTCATTTAACAGCTGTCTGGTGCTATTTATTCTTGAATGCGAGGGAAGAAAATTAAAGAGAGTAAAACGTTATGATTATATTTTTCTCAATCGCATACAAACTTTATTTTAAAATTGTTTTGTATTATAAAAGAGAAAATAAATATATGAATCTTTGATTCTTTTGAAGGACAAGTTGTCTTTTGCAAAAACACATTTAATGAATACAAACATTCACTGTGAAGTGTTTTGTTCACAGAATATCAATTTGTTTTTATTAGTAGAGAAGGGGCTGCAAAGGTGCAAGAACAATACAGGGAAAAAGTTATGCATCAGCAACATTCTAAGATTTTGACCTCCAATTAGCCAATATCCTTTTTAGTGAATGAACTGAATTGGATTAATATATGATTAACAGATCTTGCACACAGTACAGTTTTCTAATCCATATCCCAGAAACTATATTAGATTTTTATGCCATATGAAATGTGCTGCCACAGTACATTTTGCAACATCATTGTTCCAAGAAATGCTTGTAATACTTTGACAACAACTGTAACTCAAAAAACTATTCTACATAATTCCCAAAGTGGTAGTTGGGTCTTGTTGATTTGCTTGATTGGAATCCAAGGCCTTAGTGCAACATGCTTTGTGGCTCCACGAATGAAGGGGCTTGTTTGTTTATAAGGTCGGACTCTCTGACTTTACAAAACGTAATTTCTGTAGTCTCAAGCAGATGGTTTTTGAAAGTTACAGTAAACTTTGAGGGTGTTTTTGAATAATGTTGTTAATGCTCCCTGACCCTGGAGGACTAACACCATACTGTTCCAGTGTGTTTCTTCAGGCAAAATGAGGACAGCTGCTATAGCTGAAATAATCACCTGAAGAAGATGAGAAACACATGCTACTCATTGTGTCAAGACTTTTTTTATCACTTTTTTAACAGCAGAACTTAAATGGTTAAAAGTGGTATATTACAGTTATTTTAAAGCCCGTTCTTTTCCAGAGGGACTGAAAATGTTAAATGTATACTTTTTGTCCTGCCCCCCCAGTGTGAAATGAACCCATAACCCTGGCATTGCATACGCTGTTATGTCCCACCGGAGCTACAGTACCGGCTATGTGGGATCCATTACATTAACGAGCCATCACGGACAACTGCAAACATCCTTCACATACATTTCTCAATCCCAAAACGTAGTCAGACCACTGTCAGAGCTCATCCACAAATGCATTCACAACCCGTCAAGACGGCACTGATTCAATATTCACTGCTACATAGCACTGTAGATCCAAAGCTCCCTTGGAAATGCAGACACAGAATGCGGCCAGGAATGTCCAAAGAGTCCAAAAGGCATCTGGGTTGACAAATAGTTTGGAACATCCGTAAAGCTCAGGGTAGATGAGCCCTAAAGATCAAATGACAATCTCATCCAACGCACCAGGCATTCCTCCAAAACAAACAACACAGACAGACAGAGGGACAGAAGCTAGTCCCGCTTTTTTTTGAAGAGGCAGAGCAGTCTTTTGATAAAGTATCGCTCAGTGCCACTCAGGCATTACACTGCTACACTGACCCTTTCTTCCCCAACAGCACAGCCATCAGTCTGGCAGAGGTGGAACTCAACTCCCTTTTCTTAGGAAGAGGGAAAGGAGGTAAATGAGCAAAAAAAGAGGGGGTGCTAAGACAAGGGCCCGTTTAGGGTTGTAATAACATGAACACATGCTATTTACGGGTGCCAGGAATAATAAGGCCTGCAACCAGTGCATTCCACTCAGATGAAACCCCATACCCATTTGGCAGTCGGCGTATACTTTTCAACCCTATTAATTGTCCAAAAAACGGCTCTGTGGAGAGTCACACAGGGACAGAGGGGGAGAGACAGAGAGAGGGAAAATCAAAAAGCTTGCTGGAGAGGTAAAGAGCCCTGCGATGACTAGGGTGACACAAAAACGGTCAGATCATCAACAGACAAATGGAGCGTGTAGGCAGGCAAACAACAGAGGACTGTATTTAATAGAGCGCCTGTGGCCACCATCGTAAACTTCATCCAGCGCTACTTTAGTAGTGCACTACATAGGGAATAGAGTGCCATTTCGGATGGGAGTGGAGGGTTTGGGGCTTACCGACTACTTTGGGCAGCTTCTGTCGTCTCAGCGGTATCCGGGGGAGTTTGGTGCTGATTCGGCTAAATCGTCCGCACAGGATCCGCTTGGCTTTATTGCTGTTGGTACAGTTGTCTTGGTCAGGACTGAGGGAAAGAGGCATGGGTGACGCCATGGAAAACACATACTAAATTACTTACCCACATAGACCCATCCAAACGGGGGTTGATGTTCATCCCAGTACATGCTACTTGTGCAACATGACGGACGGCGCCATAATAGTCTTTCTCAGGCCTTTATTGGTCATTTTAACAATGAATAAGAGTATTTTCTGTAATATGACTCGAAAAAACTTCTGACCACAACTTGGTTCTGTAATGCTACAACCAGATGTGAAGGTAAAATGGACAGGTCATGTACGATGTCCCCGCAAGATAAATACTGATGGTATGTCATTTGTGTAAATGTGAGTCTGAATTATAGAATAATTGAAGCAGAGAAAACTGAAGGAAACTTAATGTAAGCTGTGTAGAAATAAGTGAATTGACCCCTGAATGGCACACTGTTAAAGTCACAGCCTTGCAGTTAGTTCTGATTAGCCCAGGGGTCCACGCTCTGTGAGCCAGCACTGTCCAGGTTTGAAGGGTTAATAATTCGAAATGATTGTCTTGCCTCTTTATGCTTTTGTGCTGGTTTGGATGCTTGTGAGCTCAGTCAAAGTAGAAAGCAACAAACAAAACTTACAGTATACACTACTGATCGAAAGCTTTAGAACACCTAGGAATTAACATGTTTCATAGCAATGGATACTTTCATTTACCAAGGATCAGAAATTACAATAAAAACATGATTATTGTTTTTTAACATGATTAAAGATTTCCTCAGTAGGACACTAAATGAATTGCTGCTGAAAATGTGGTCTCGCCATTATTTCCAACAGTGATAGACATTTGCAACATTGGTAATGTCTTGGATACATATTTTATCAATTGAATCCCACCCAAATGAATATCTATTAAAAACATGGTGTTTAAAATGTTTGATCAGTGGCGTTCCTCCTATTTGAAGGAGGACAAACAGCCCCCACCCATCCCATTGGCCCAGCCTGTTGTCTGTCACTCACTTGTGGTTGTGTTTACTTGGGCACAGGCAGCAGCAGCAGAGGAGAGAGAGCAGCACAATGAGCAGAAAGGACACCAGGGTTCCCGCGGCGATCACACCCATCCTCTGGTTGGGCTCTGAAACAGCACCGACAAACAGGGCCTGAATGGGCGTGGCCACCAGAGCCACTTAGTGCCAACTACATTACCCTATGTGCACTCCGTGAACTCACTAAAAGGACTCTAGGGCTGAAATTCAATACGACCGGCACAGTTTTGAACCTGCCCTGGGGTAATACACAAGGGCTATTGTTTTATAAGTGCATTAAAGGTAGAGGTATATACAGTTTGAACTGATTTAAGCAGCCTCATGACATTAATGCAGTTGTGCATCTTTTAAAATCCCCACTTGTTATCTATCGGCTGTTAATGACAATGTGTCTACTACGTGTAAGTCTAGACTGTCTGTCATATCCCCTCTTTTTGGTGCACTTTTCTGAACATTTTGCTGATACCCATTCATCTATATTTTTGCTGAGATTTCAGCCAATGGCGATGCAGATGTTTTTTTGTAACAAATCCATACTGTGGCACATATTTCTACCACCATCCACATCGCCCACCCTACAACTACCTCAAATAGCCTCTAAGTGCCTGTATGGTTGTAGGTGACAAAGATGAACGGTTCTGCAAAGACAAGTAGCAGACATGACTATGGAGAACACTTTGTTAACGCTTCAAACAAACGCACGTCACTAGATGTCACATGTTACATATCGGCCATTCTCATCGGTGTTAGCCTCCAAATCAGACCGATCTTGATATTACATTTACAAACAAATATTATCGGATAGCGCTTTGATCAAAACATATAACTACCGTATTCAAATGTTTGTAGAACTACTGAGCCTTGCTCAAGGGCAAAACATTACCCTTGTCAACTCAAGGTTTCCAACCAGTGACCGAACCTCAATGCACTATTCAGGGAACATTTCTACATTTTTATACACAAGCATAACAAAATGATTCATAGATAGATTGTGCTGCCAGATGACACCACCTGTTAGATAACCGGTTTGTTAGCAGATAAATACTGTAGGTCCCTACGCTGTCAAATACTGTGGATTAACGGAAGTGTTTCCTGGTTGTAGCGCGTACAGACGCTGTGTTACCAGCTGGATAAAGGATGGACCGGCCCCTCACTGCCCGGAGGCCTGACCCCATGACATCATCGGCACTTCTCAACAAGTCCATTTGCCTCAAAACCTCTGGTGACCCTCCTTCCCTAAGCTGCCCCCCCCTCTCCTACAGGAACAGTGCCAAAAAACACAGCTGTAAAAAAAGGACAGCAGGCAGTCTGGAAACGCCATCAAAGGTCCCTCCATGTTAACTCTACAATGGTAACTTGAGCGTGTGTTAGCGCTCATTGTCTCAAACGCCTCTCTCAGTTTACTATATAGTGCACTACACTTGACCAAGTCAACAGGGTTCTTGTTCAAACAAAGCGTACTATGATGGAAACAGGGAGCCATTTGGAATACTGGTTGTCACCGGCCAATTCACGGACATCCTATACATTTGCCGCATCACCATTAGCAACTAGCTAAGACAGACAAACAGTTCATACAGAGGTTTGGAGTCGGGCCCTTTGAGTGCACATTTGATATGTTCTTTATGGTTTCATGATGACAGTACCGTAGTGTGCTTATTTAACATTCCGCCTCCTTTTCCAAAATATAAAAGCAGATTTATCAGTAAAAGCTCAGTGGTTTGACGTCCAAACGTTCTCCACTAACAACACCAAATGTAGAGTATATATACATTTTAACATCTTGCAATGTGGCTATCTTCAATCAAATGGATCTGACATACTCCCAAACCTGCGTGAATGAGATATATATCTCATATACAAAGATAGTTTCCTTACGTAGGTTGCAGGCCCCAGACACCGGATGGCAGATTTTATCGTGACAGGAGCATGTGTGGCCACAGTTCACGCCGTATTGGCCCATTTGACAGGTCATATTACAGCTGGAAGAAAGACAAGGCAATGTTATTTCTTGTGTCTATGTGCGAAACTATTTCAATATACACTGATGCACATTTGTATGATGTCAGCCCTTTATTCTAGTGTGGTAGTACTCACAAGTAAAATGTTGTCCATGTTTTTGTGCACAATATCCTCAAAATGTGTACATTTGTGGCCTACAGTTGAAATACATTTTATATGATATGGAAAGTAATTCATTTGTTTTTATTATTTGCATTATGTTATGAATCTAATACTGAAAATATTTTGACATATAATAGAGTAGTGTATCTTGCAATCTTATTGTTTTTAAGATCCTAACCCAGGTAAAAATAAAATATATTTAAATGTACTTGAAATGTATTTTATTTATCCTAAATATACTTCTAATATATTATTTTGGTATGTCTATTTTGAAAGTATACTTCAAAAAATATATTAAATACATACTTATGGTTAAACATTAGTATACTAGAAGTATAATACTGGAGTATAATTTAAATATACTTTTTTTTACTTGGGAAGTGCTTGCTTAAATAGAAGAGATGCACAGTACATGTTTTTATGTATACACTATAATAACAATCTGTTACTAACTATTTGCACTTCCTGAAGAATCACAGAGCACAGCCAGGGGGTTTTCCTCTAACAATTATCCTATATTCTGCCCTCTCTCATCAATTAACTCTGGCTTCTTTCTGAAGAAACCAACGTGAACGTGCATTGAAGTACACATTGTAAGAAATTAGATGATCCTTCTCCCCTTGCGTGTCATCAAACAGATTACGTTCACGGGTGGATCCCCAAGTAGATGTTTAAAGTGACACAAACTAATGAAGTCACTGTGCAGCACACGATTGATGAAAACATAAATGTAATGTTCTATAGTCAGCTATAGTGAAGAGCACTATATGTACTAACATATTGACATCTGCTCAATCTTAATGCTTTCTAGGTCACAGAGGAATGGATAAAAGATAAAATGACTGGGAGTTCCATCTGATCATGTGGCCTTAAAGGGCTCTGATGATAGGCTTAGTGGTTTGTAAGTATTTTGTGGTTATAGTGGGTCTTATAGTCAGGGAAGTACATGAGGAACAAATGACTGGCAAAAAAGAAAGCATGTAATGTTTTGTTGTACACTATTCCGGGAATTGTAGTGATGGGAAGTGTAAACGGAACAGCGTTTTGGTCATCCTGCCCTAGTCACTTACTAGGTTCCAGAGAACCCTGGGTCACATAGGCACTCCCCGGTAGCGACGTGACAGATGCCGTTGAAACAGTGGCTGCAGTCGTTCTCGCAGTTGTCCCCGTACGTCCCGTTGGGACAGCGAACCTCACACCTGTCCGTCAAGGGGACACAACGAGACTGCTGATGATTACAGTGGTCTGTCAGCAATCGTGAGTCACATTTCAAAACCTTGATATATCATGAAAAGCTGTGTCTGCATCGGAAATTCCCATACAGTATTATCACATGTTAATGCTATAATTGTTTAGATACCATGATCAGAAATGTAAATAACCCAAAATGACAACAAGTACTTACTTTCCCATTAATATTTTAAATTAATATATTAAAAGCATGTAAATTAGTGTGTTTGTGTGTACTTGGTAAAATTTGGACCAGATGTCTTCACAAGAAAATAAATAATGAATAGTAATACTGAAATTCCTGTAGGACCTTTTGTTGGTTCCCATGAGGACAAATTACTTGTTTGGCTTATGGGTTAAGTTTAGGCACATATCAGTTATCCTTCCAGAAAGATTAGAATTGGTTCAGGCGAATCCCCAATCAAATCAGAGAGAATGCGGGAACTCAGAAACATTTCAGTCTTATGCTGGTGGACTTTCCTCTTTAATTCAGACCACAAATTGACCTAATCCTAATCCTAAACTTAACCTAACCTTAACCTAATCCTAAACTTGACCTAGCACTAACTTTAACCTAATCCTAACCATAACCTAACACTATCCATAACATCTGCAACTACTATGCAGCTAGTTATATTTGGTGAGCTAATGTTATTAAAATGTAAAACATTTTAAAATGTTTCCAATGCCATCTTGGGATTTGATCTGGCAACCTTAAACGTACAATATGTACTTTATGGCCGCTAGGGTTCTCTCAATCAAAACAATAGCAAAAGATGTACTTGGATGATGTCAGGAAATAGCGTGGGATCATCGGTTTTGTTATCGTCGTCAGTGACAACCTTCCAATCTAGCGTCTCCGGCAGAAAAAATGTTCACTGACAAAGTAATGTATTGTTAAAAATATTATAACTTTATTCAAGTTATGTTTGGCGGTTCCCTGGAACTTAGAACAACTAGAGCAGTCAAAGGTTATATGATGCCATTGACAGAAGACAAAATGAAATGTCCGGTGTCTTCGAATTATATTACAAATTTCTCTTGGTTTGAAAGTTGGTGGAAACATTTAGGATAATGTAAGTACACAACTAAGAAATATATATAATATAGGTATAGTGATGTTTGCTTTTTTAATGCAAAGTACGTTTTTGTTATTGTTTTGGAAAACTACGTATTGTACCTTTAAGGATTTTAGTCAGATACTATAACTGCAAGACTAACTGCTGGCTTCCTCTGATAGCATTTATTTTTGTTGTCCACTCCAGTTTAAAATGTTCCTGAACTCCCGCCTCCTCTCTGCCTCATCTCCATTTTGATTGGGTATTTGAATGAAACAATCATAATCATACTGCCCTCAGACCATGTTTGAGTAAGGAAAACTGGTATGTGCTAGGTTTAGGGTCAAATTTCCAATTAGGTTCAGAGTAAGAATTTAGGGTGCAGGTTTTGGTTAGATTTAGAGTAAGGTTCTTGTCGTAAATTGTCATACTGCTGCCCAGGATTTGGGTTAGAAAAATCAGATTATCTATCCTGAGTTAGGGTAAAGGTCATGGTTAGGTTTACGATAAGATGTAGGTTTAGGAATAGTAAAAGTATGATTTTTTTAAGTGTAGTCTGTTTTGGCATCCACATTTCTAGGTTAAATGTTTCTGTGTATGTGTTTCCATATTCACCTGTCCCCGATCCAGCCAGGGTTACAGTGGGAGCACTTCCCGTCAATACGGTTGCAGAAGTGGCCATCTTTACATGGTGGACACACCTCCTGGCAGTTCTCACCGAAGAAGCCCGGCAGGCACGTCTGATCACACTTGGTCCCATTCCAGCCCCTCTCACAGGTCACACACCGACCCTCTGTTATCTTACAGGGCTGCTGGCCTTTACAGTGGCCACACCTGGAGGCAGGACAGGAAATGACAGAAAGAAACAGGACATCCGTTTGTATAAAAACAAGATATTTTAACTATATTGTATAAGCCAGAATGCATTTTTAGTCTGGCCTGTCACCTGCGTTTTAGATTTTTTATTACCAGAACTCATATTTAGTATTTTGTGAACACTAGGAGTCCTTCTGATCTGATGATGTCTATATACATTTCCATATTAACTTTTTCAACATATAATACATTCCAAGGTTTGAGAAGTGTGGGAAAGTGGCCATGTAAAAGCTCACGTATAACGTGGTGGCTGCCGACTTTGAGCAAGATAATTCACTTACCCTAAATGGTTCCAACATATTGAATGATAGAATGAATACAAATACGACATTTACACACCATTATGGCATTTCTCCGTTACCTCACATATTTAAAATATGTTAAAGTTTATCAGCTGAAGCATATGTCAGATCCTATTTCTTACCAAAACACTGAAACTATGATAAAACACGCACCAGGGAACGTATATTAAGTATCTTGGCAAAAGATAAACATCAGTTGAATTGGTTGTTTCACATCTGCTAGAAAAATCCCACTTTTTCTATTCCATTTTTAAAAGCTTGGGGTTATGCTCTTTACCTGTTCCTACAGTTCTGTCCGTAGAACCCTGCAGGACATGGTTCCCTGCAGAACTTTCCTCTGTAACCTGGTGTGCACGTACATGTACCGTCTGCTTGGTTGCACTTTCCATTAATGCACTGACAGTACCTATCACAGCGAGGGCCCCATATTTTCTCCCGGCACTGGCAACGACCGGTAAACTGGTCACACGGTGAGCTGTTACAGTTGCACTGGATGGCACAGTTCATCCCAGACCAGCCTGGGCTACAAGTACACCTTCCAGTGGTTTGGTCACAGGCCGAGTTCACACTGCAGTAGCAGTTATTCGAACACTGCGGGCCCCAGAATCCGTACTGGCAAGTACAAGTCCCTGTTTCCTGATCACACTTGCCCTTCTGGCAGAGGCAGGGCTTCTCACAGTTGGGCCCCCAACGGTTGGGGTTGCACGTGCACTTCCCCGTTACATCATCACACTGGCCATTGGGAAAGCACTGGCACTTGCCCCTACAATCGGGACCCCAGAACTGGGTGGGACATTCTGGGAAAGTAGAGATGAGGTAATATCAGGATGCTATGTTGGGAAAATCAGCAGCATTACACAACAAGTTCTCTATGTTGATATTATCGTCTGTAATGGTTCAAGGGGAAAAAAACATGTTATTCTTGTCGGGAGAAAAAGAGGCTTACTTGTATCACAACTGGCTCCGAAGTATCCGTGGCGACAGCGACATTCATTGGGCCGAACGCAAACCTCATTCTCCTTACATTGGAAGTTGCCCTCACAGAGAGCTAAACAGAATTAAAGGCATAATAACTACAGGTCTACCTACTGAAGCTTTAGGGGTCAGATTCACAGAAAAGACATCTGTTGAAATAGTAATTTTCCATTAAGTGTAAATGTGAGTGGCCTAAGAGTAATATGTATAATATTTGTGCCACGGTTTACATGGTTTATACATACGTGTCAGACATTCCTCGCCTGTCTGTCCCCATCCAGCACAGCAAACAAAGCCTGGTGATCTGTAAGAAAAGGGGAAGAAAACAATAAGTGTCAGCAGATTGATAGAGATAAAAAAGCAGAAGTGTTGTAAACTCAAGGTGGAGCACAGTGACACGCCACCACCCAGCTATACCGCCCATCAGCCTTTCATCTCCTCAGTCCTGGAGCTTCGCCTTCATGTGGTGAACACTGAACGTTCTAGAAGCCTGTGAAGAGTTTGTTTCTTTCATTTCTCCATATGCTTTCAGTGTGCAAGAAAGTCTGGGTAAAGTAAATGTGTAGCAAAAGAACACACTTCTATCAACATTCTTTGCTCCCAGGCCTGTCAGAGTCAACATTTAAGACAATAGCAGCTTTTGTAGCACAAACCCAGGGAAATGAGAAATGCTGTAAAGGAGCAAAGCTGTACGTTGCAGACAGTAACTTCACTCATGATACCCTCAGCTGCCCATAGATAGCTCCAACTACGGTTCAAACTGTATGTTTCTTTTCAAATACTTTGAACATATGACTGATCCTGCCTGTAAAGCAAAACGTAGCTGTTTTGCGCTTTAGACTATTGCGTTGATCCAGTTTGGTCGAGCCATGGAATCTGAAAAAAGGAGACTGTTTGAAGATGACCCCATATCTTGCCCGGGAAGGACAGAGGAGTAGAGAGTGTGTTTGGGAGAAGCTGAATTTGGCAGTGTTAGCTTGAAGCAACGCTAACGCTCCTCGACCCTTCTCAGCTCTGTCAGGAAGTGAAAGATGCTTCTCTTTGTCCTCCCACATCACTAAGCCCTACGAGGCCCCTGCCACACGTTTGCTTCCTCTGAAGTGTTGGAGGCGGTGTTTCAGCAGCTCTGGTTTGTCTCAGAGCTCGGTCTGTCACACACCGGTCATGGTCTGAAGGATAATGGCCTCGGGCGCTACAGTGAATCAGCTTTCAATATGCAGGAATAATCCAACACATGGATTCAACATTTTTTTGGATGATTTGTAACTAACCAAATGGAAGTTTGTGAAGTATGAATCACATCCTACTTCAGCCAAGTGTTTCCACAGTGGTCAGCGATATAGGTCTAAATTTAACATATATATGGGGTTGACCCCATCTGACCTTTGACGCACAGCCCATTTCATAATAGCTCTGGAGAAGAGAGTGTGTAGCATATGTGATGTTTTGAGAAAAAGCAGGACACATATTGCTCTTCCTTAAATCAGCCTAGTACGTGCACCCAAATCAGTCAGACATGGCTTTCCTTAGCCAATAAGAAAGTCATGAAAAGGTCTGACACAGCATTTAGTACATCAAATTAATGTTAATCTAATGTGTTTAATGAAAAAGCAGGACACATATTGCTCTTCCTTAAATCAGCCTAGTACGTGCACCCAAATCAGTCAGACAGACCTGGAACAATTTGGATACACATTGATGGATGATGAATCAGAATGTGTGTTAAAGTGTGTCCAATCTTGACTATAGGGTATTTAATACAGTGACGGGCCATGGTTTGAACATCTTAGTCTACCAACTGTGTGTATTATGCACCTAAGCAGTAATTGCTACATTGTAAATGTGTAGGACAGCTGAGCCTAAGCTGTGTTGATGCTGCATATGACTTGAAGCAGGACATGGCACTTACTGCTTCATTCAAACATGTTCATTGTGATATGTAGCAGGCTACTAGCTGGTTAGCGTCTCTTTTGTACTGTGGCATGGCTCGCTCAGGATGGACCGCATGTAAAGCTAATGACAGTGTCCTTTGACATTATCAAACATCTGAATGACCACTCCATTAAGAAATACACCTCGTAGTATTTTGATTTGCTGAAATGTAAAGATAACCAAAAGTTGCTCAGTGGATCACTCCCCTACAATGATATGGTCACACTCACTACGGAGAATTTGAAAGGTTGTTGTGCCAGGCTTAGTGGTGTGCAATAGTCTGGGGACAAAGTTATCCTCAAATTGAGCGCTATACATTATTCTTGACACTGACCATACCAGATGGCGCTTTATTTTAGTATGTTATGGGTTGGCCTTGCATGTCACTTTCCCAGTACTTTGTGAACACTGATGAACAATGACGTGTGAACCATCAATGTTGATGTTATCAAAGGGTCCTTTACAGTCCGCAAGCCGATTTAGTAACTCTGTGACACAGAAAGGAAATGCTGAGAACCAATGATAAATTACCAAGTACTTCCCTCAATTCTTCCTGTGAGCAGTGACCCCCTCTGTCCCCCCTATCCAGAAAAAAGATCAAACAAGATCTGCCAATGAATGGAAATTATCAGGGTGATGAAAAGCAGCAAAGCAAGCGTGCATGCCAGTGAAAACACAGTAGGAACATGGTTTAAAAGATAGAGGATCTAGAATATTTTGGGAGAAATTGAGAACAGCATTAAGCACTAACAGCCTTTGAGGAAGCCACACGTCTACGTTACATACTGACCTTCAAAACTACTATTGACATTGTTGGCTAAAGCTTTGAGAACTAAGGAAAATGTGCCAAGATATATTGTAAAACTGCACATATTACTATGGAGTGGTGTTATATGGGAATTATGTTTGGAAAGGTAAGTTTAGGGGCAGGAATCTACGTGTCATTCTATTGCCAGTGTATAACCACAGAGGGCTATGACCTCTAACTTGTTATGCCAAAATGTCAGCAGAGCCCACACACTCTGCTACTGCACATGAACAACCCCCTCCAACGTTGAGCTTTCAGTCAGCATAGTCAATTTTTCTGGTAAATGACAGACATAGGCTACACATCAGCTAAAAGTGTGTTATTACTTGATGTGCATATACAACTACCCATGAACACATACAAACACACACATGCTAGGTTTACTACAAAAATTGAGAAAGTCAATTTAGTACAATACAAATAAAATAAAACTCAGCGATGCTCTAACCCTAATCGTCACCGTAACCTCAATAATATAACAGTTGCTTAATCTTAACCTATAATTAAATCCAAAACTTAACTCTAAAGTTAAGGATGATTTTTCAAGTGAAGCCCAGTCAAAAATTCCACTTGACGATATTAGGGGGGTTCTTGTTTAGTTCTAAATGATGCCACGACTTCAGACGAGTGGCACGCAGGATATAGCGCCACCTATGTGAAATGACACACTGTAGCACTAGGTACAGTACCAGATGTAGTTCGCATCTGGATGTCTGCTGCTCAGACACGGATACTCCTCCTAGTGTAAGGAGAGGTAGTGCAAATCAAAGGAATTCTTTGAACAACTAGTACGTATTATTAAACATGAACTTAGCCAAGCAGCAGGGCAAACGACGTTCATACTGTACCCGGGCCTAAAGAAATGTTGCAATGTGAACAGTGAATAATGACAGCGCAACAGTAATTACATGAATAATCAACAAGTAGTCATTGCATGGAGAATGCAGCATATGCACATATATTTTAATCGAGAAAGTACAAATAGATGTTTGTCGGCTGTGCAAATACTTACCCTAGCAGTTTACATACATTCCTTCCTTTGGGATTGAGTTCTTGGCTGAAACTTGAACAAAAAAATAAGCAAACCAACACAACTGCAAAAATATTCTTCAGTGCCATTTTACAAAAAACAGCATCCTTCTAGACTTGTCTTTTTCTCCACATTCCTCCTTTCCACGAAAACGAGTCTGCTCTATTCTGCTCTTTATTGTTTCTTTAATAATCCACGCCAGTGTACCTGTGTTTTTGTTGAAACTTCTGAAACGTTATCCAAATAGGCGATTCGAGGTAGGCTATAATCCAGGTTCAAGTTAAGTAAAAAAAGGTTTTCAATCGCGCTATCTACGACGTGCCCAAGAGTCGAAAGAAAGTATAGCGACACCACACCACACAGAGAACAGTTTCAAATAAGTTATAAAACCCAAACTTGGACACGTATTTCGATCTTCTCAAATAATCACATTCCTTCATTGCTGAACTGTAATTGTAAGCCTTTCGTTATTCCACACATTTTCAGAAGAATAAGGCAGAGGAAACATCAGCAAAGTAGCGGAATCCAACAAGCATCCCTCTCCGACAATAAAAAAGCACAGTATATGCACCAACCATAACTTGGCCACGCATTTTATGTTTACAATGAAATAAGTAAAAAAGAAAATGAAAAATTACATAAACTAAAATTCAACTGGCCAAGGTAAGCTTTCCCATTTGTATTCCGTTATCGTCTTTTCTTTCTATTGCGAAGGTCATGAGTCGCAGACTATTCCTGAATTGTTCATCTATCCTTCTTTGCAGTACAGACAGTGATCTTTCTTGGGCCACATGATTTCTTGTTCGTAGAAAAGAAGCCATAAGCAACTCACAAAGTGGGTGTGCCACATGAACACAGTAGGCTTTGACAATTAAAATTAATAGGATGCACAGATCATAATAATATTACAGTAATTAAACAAAATACTATTCATAGTTGCAAATTGTTATTTACATTTTTATAATTGCTAGCGTAAAATCAAGTATCATATGTGTAATGAGATTTACGATGTTATTTTATTTAGTCATCAGTACCACCCATAAATGTATTCAAACGTTTATTACAATGTAATACATATCCCAATCAATAACTATCCCAATCAATTAATGGCCGGACACCGTTAATTTGACAGGGTTTTAATTTGCAAGACAATGGCTCCCCCGCCTGTTAATTTATATGAATTGTCACACGCCACTGCATCTATATCACGGTTACCACAGTTTTACAAGTTGTTTTAAGTGTGCAAATATATAATGGGTTACAATGTTCTTGTTGCATTGATGTTGGATGTGCTGGGTGTAATAAATAAGATACGCCATGCTCCAAATAATTCTGTGCAGTATGAAATTGTCTTAAAATACTGTCTAATGAAGTATATAATAGACGTGGTGCATACATAGTTAATGAATAACCTTTCTGTCAATACCATCTATGCATGAACGGAAAGGATTATTGTGACAGATAACGAAAAAATAGCTAATTTTATTGAAACAATATAGTTCATGAAATGTTATGCTCACGTACTTTGTTTAATCCAAATGAATCGAACACAACACTTAAACTCATGTCTTGTCTTATTTGTATCGGCTCGTGCGCGGACAGGCGTGTTTAACTTAAGGACACTGTCATTTAGCTATACCGGAGAGCATGTTACACTTTCGCACAGGCTGTCCAGGACTGGACAGGCTGTCCTTGGGCGCAGATGGCTCAGTGGGTAGGGAGTCAGGCTTGTAGTCAGAAGGTTGCCAGTTCGATTCCCGACTGAGCCAAATGTTGTTGTGTCCTTGGGCAAGACACTTTACCCTAATTGCTCCCAGGTCGTTGCTGTAAATAAGAAATAGTTCTTAGTCAACTTACCTGGTTAAATAAAGGTTAAATTAAAAAAAATAAAAAATAAAAAAAAATTAAAAAGTCAGGACAAAGTAAAAAACAGAGATGAGGCTGCCTTAAAGTTGAACTCTTCGGTTAAGGCAGTAGACATGCTTCCAATTTTCAAAATATTTTTATTGACTTTGAGCAGACACAGGAAGCATACAAGAGCGAAGACAATTTAGAACTGCTCAGAAGTCTGTTTTTTCTCAACTCCATATGACCTTTTGTTTTATAAAAATAATGGTAAAGTAGATACTACCCACCCGGCCTGATATAGGAACCGAGCTAACCAGCTGAAAGTGATTAGGTGATTAGATAGCTCGGTTCCCAATCAGTGCCCAAGTGAAAGAGAGGAAGGCGCTACATAGCACTCAACACAAGTAATTAATATATATATATATCAACCATAAAACAAAACCACAGTACAAACGCACTGGAAATTCAAACACAAATACACATATTTCATTAATGATAGAGGGGTCATTACCATGTTGCACATTAAATGTTAATATTAACAATCAAGTTATTATGGAGAACTCCAGCAAACTTTCTAAATGCTAGATGAGTTTGATATATGAGTTTGAAACCAATTAAAGAATAACATATTTTTGCTGGTTTGCTGTGGTTAAAATAACATACATAGCCTCCTAGAAAACCTATAGTTTTTGATAGTGGTGCAGTCAGGGCCGGAGTGGGAAACATTTTCAGCCCGGGAGTTTCATGGTGCACCAGCCCATTTTGTGAAGGAGTAAATAGTAACTGCAAATAATCTAATCGCTTTACTTGTGTTATTTCCTACTGTACATATTTTATTTATTTACTTATTTAAGACAACTTAAATGTATATGCTAACACTTAAACAAAATATCATCAGTAATTAGACGACTACAGTAAATACAGATTCTTGACCAAATAAGGTAAATGTTAAGTTTGAAGAATGAGGTTAGATACTCCCCATTTCTTTTTTTATGTTGTTTTTTCGCAATAGCTAGGACCTATTTCCCAGGTTTCTTTTTCAAAACTCTACACAC
>JACXGM010017686.1:0-19560 GCA_016801145.1 Umbra pygmaea | reverse complement strand
TGATAGATACATACGGGCCCATTGTTTGCTCTTGTAGAGGCGCGCTAATAGAGGGCGGAGTATGCGCTGATTGCGTAATGGGTATCGGGTTTGATAAATACTACGCTAAATGTGGAAGCATAGCGTGCGCAATTACCGAACTCGCATAAACAGACGCAGTGCAAACTGCGCTTGTGTTAGTAAATCAGGCCCTCAGTATTCTAAATAGCTTCAACAGGAAGCTATTATTTACATAATGAGATGGACTTGATATTGAACGTGTACATGCTGCATGGTATTTGGATTGTACTGATAGTCCTGAGGTGTCTAATTGCATTGCTAAATACTATGTTAAAATGATGAGCAATTCGGTTCAGATGCCAACAACCCTGTGACCGTCAGGACTTCCAAATCATTGAATATGTTATGTTCCTTTAAGAACATTGCAGAACACTTAAAGTGTTTTTCTTAAAATAGAGCTCACTTGAAATGATAAATTGTTTCTCCTTCAGAGATTTTGAACTTGGAGCCTCAGATCATGGATTTGCATTTTCCAATGCTCCATTTAGCGTACATTATGCATTATGCAGGAGGATGTGTTTCTTAGAGAGAAACTGATTAAATGTTATTTCTAGGTGCCAAGTGGATGGCTGTGTAGCAGGGGCATCAGTCTCTTAAGCCAATATTTAACTCCCTCTACTCCATGTCACGCGCCAAAGACAAAGAGGGGATGGTTAGCTGAGGAGATTCAAATTAGTGAGTGGATCCAGGTGAGGGAATAGGAGAACCAGAGCGAGGCCAGAAGCGGACAAGGAAATATGTAAATTGCATTGAAAGGTCAGGCGTTCAAATGTTAGTCCCCACTTTGTCATTTTGAATCAAAGAGGGCATGTTTTATCACTGTGACAAGACATCTCAGGCGGCACGTTTATTAAGCCCTATGTATTGCCCTCTGAAAATAGATTTGACAGTAATATTTTAACATTCATGTCACCTCTGAGTCCCATTGCAAAGAAAACAAAACATTTTAAGGAAATGTCTGCTTCACTTTCTGGCCACACAACCAGATAGATTTGGTCCTGCCTGTTGCAACACTGTTTTATTTTCCTCATAAAATGGTGCATCACCAGACCCTGGTATGTTAAATTCCAATCTGCTCTCCATTCAAATGTAGCAAGCTGGCCATGCATGCTTTCCCGGTTTATCACCCATTACCTCAACTCCATTTCTGCTCTATTCCCTTTAATTATTCCTCACAAAGCATCAGCTTTAAATGAATGCTCTGTCACACCTGATCTGTGAGTACTGGTTAAAAGCCTTTTAATTTCAACCCACTCCCTCTACAAAGTCTAAACCAAATTGCTGACCATGTCAATGTACGGGAGATGACTACAATCTACATGCCATAGCCACAGGTGGGTGTCTCTGTTCATGGAATGCAAAGGGTTTCTACCTTTGAGTTAGGATCGCTGTTGTCTTGTTGTTTAAACATCTCCATGCCTGGAATAGATATAGTCTAGGAAGGTTATCATGTTTCAAATTCAGTCAACTGTCCGAGAGCCTCTGCTTGCATTAGAAGACAGAGGTTAAAGAAACACACTTCTGGAAAATGGTTCCAAATCTGTTTAACAATTGCCCATGTAAGAGAACCACTTTGTATTTTAAGGACTTCTTTTCTGCTCCATGTAACCTAAGGATTTTGGAACCAAACTCAAACCCCAAAAGCCTTATATTAACCCTTTAATGTTAGACTCAGCCGTTTGGTAGAGCACACAATGGGTTTTTGCGCATCAAGGACATTAAAGGGTTAAGGTTTCGCCCACAGCGATAACCTAATACATCTTTATGTAGAAACACCTTTCTTGGTTCACAAAATATTAATTCTAAAAGCACAGAGCAGGGCTGGCCAGAGGCACAAGTGAACTAAGCAAATGCCACCAGGGGGCCCCCAATCAAGTGCATAGGTGACTCCGCGTGGTGGGAGGGGGCCCCCAAATCAAATTCCGCTTAGGGCCTCCAAAATGCTTGGGCCGGCACTGGCGGCGGGAGCTGCATTATTGGAACTAATTGTGTCTCTGTTAGGACTTAGGTAATTCAACTATTTACCAACATAAGCATACTATTCACCATTTATTATTTATCCTGGTTAGTCTCATAGAAGAATTGTCCATCGATATTTATACAATTTTACTTATATTATCTTACCTATCAACAGTGTCGTCACATGGTAATTACACACCTATCAACAGTGTAGTCACATGGAAATTACACATCTGTCAACAGTGCAGTCACATGGTAATTACACACCTATCAACAGTGCAGTCACATGGTAATTACACACCTATCAACAGTGTCGTCACATGGTAATTACACACCTATCAACAGTGTAGTCACATGGAAATTACACATCTGTCAACAGTGCAGTCACATGGTAATTACACACCTATCAACAGTGCAGTCACATGGTAATTACACACCTATCAACAGTGCAGTCACATGGTAATTACACACCTATCAACAGTTAAGTCACATTTAGGCTGCGTAATTAAGACGTCAGTGCGCTCATAGTCGTAAGCTCACGTAAGCCCAATGCACTGAAGCAAACACGTTGGGGTTTGTTTTGGGGGAAAATGTAGGTAATTTTCCACATTGGTTTGTCATCCCCTTGCATGTCTGGAGTTGGTGCCGGCCCAGGCATGTGCACTGCGCAGCTATTTTCGCTGTATCCATTCTGTCTGGACGGCTGTCTGGACGGCTCCCAGATCCAGAGTTTTTCCTGAGTTGTGGCCGGGTTACTTGTTGGTTCCACTGTATGTAATAACTTGGTTCCTTTAAACTTAGATTAACTTCTATGTTTCTTGTTCAGTTGTTCTTTTCAGAAGTATTGTGTTTCAATAAATATATCATTATTGGTGAAGACTTGTCTCATATCCTTGAAGCAATGTGACACTTACTGATTTACTGAACTCTTATGGCCAACAGCCAATGACTTCTCATGGTGTGGCGGCGTGACAAGAGCCTGAATATATCTTCAAAAAAAGCACTCTATGTCCGATACGATAATGAGTACGGACCGCGTTTGTATCATCGTGGAGCTGCAGATGGCAAATGGTGATTATTGGAAGTCTTCTGGTGCTGCAAAATCTAGTATTGTTGGGTTACACTAATGTTTTCTTGGGATTGGATGTCTGGGCTGTGTTGGCTCACACAGGATTATTCTGACTTTGAGCAAGTTCAACTATCATTGCTTGTGCAGAGGATTTGGCGTGCCCCGGGTCTGGTCCGCACATAGCCAGCGGTATGACCGGTGCTGTCAGGTGGCGGTTTTAATGGGTGGTATTAGGGGGCTATATTTTCAGCCACTCCTCAGTAAAAGGCACATGAGAGCCTGCCTGGAGTTTGCCAAAAGGCATCTTAGAAACAAAAATGATCTGGTCTAATGAAACAAAGATCCAACTCTATGGTTTGAATGGCAAGCATCATGTCTGAAGGAAACCAGGCACCACTCATCACCTGGCCAATACCATCCCTACAGTGAAGCATGGTGGTGGCAGCATCATGATGTGGGCATGTTTTTCAGTGGTAGGAACTGGAAGACTAGTCAGGATTGAGGGAAAGATGAATGCAGCAATGTACAGAGAAATCCTTGTTGAATACCTGCTCCAGAGCGCTCTGGACCTCAGACTCGGGCAAAGGTTCATATTCCAACAGGACAACAACCATAAGCACACAGCCAAGATAACAAAGGAGTGGCTAAGGGACAACTCTGTGAATGTCCTTGAGTGGCCCAGCCAGAGCCCAGACATGAACCCAGTTGAACATCACTGGAGAGATCTGAAAATGGCTGTGCACCAACACTCCCTATTCAATCTGATGGAGCATGAGAGGTCCTGCAAAGAAAAATGGGAGAAAAGGTAGGTGTGCCAAGCTTGTAGCATCATGCTAAAAATACTTTAGGCTGCAATTGCTGCCAAAGGTGCTTCAACAAACTATTGAGCAGAGGCTGTGCTTCAAAAACACTTTTTTCACATTGTCATTATGGGGTATTGTTTGTAGAATTTTGAGGGAAATAATTTAATCAATTTTGGAATAAGGGTGTAACAAAACAAAAATGTGGAAAAAGTGTAGTGCTCTGAATACTTTCCGGATGCACTGTATGTGATAACCTGGTTCCTTTAAACTTAGATTAACTTAAATAAGTGGAATTTCCTTCCTGGTTTAATTTAGGTATTTACAATAATCTATAAAGTTGCCATTGATAGTGAAACCTTGTTCTGAAGGACATTGATTTTTTATTTACTCAATGAATGATTTCGGTTGGTTCCATTGAGACATTAATAAAGTACAGTATTTCTCACATTGTTATTTTGAGGTTTCTCTATAATTGTATTGTTTATATTTTTACAGTATTGTTTGTGCATTGCCAGTCGGGGTGCCAGTAATTTTGAAGCCCACTGTATATACACTATATTACTATGTTGGTGTGGCTGCCCTAAGGTACAGAACCATTCGCCAAATAATTGAGTCATAAGTATGTGTTATGTTCATTATATATTTATTAATGTGTTGTTATTCTCAACATGGCGTTCTCTCTCTGATCAAGCATTACATGACGATAAACAAAACATATAGAAATGTATAGAGTATACATGTACAGAATAATAATCTGAAGTTCACTGGGTTTACATCACATTTTCTACTCAGCCTTTAGTTTTATCACAGAACTGTTAAACAGCAAATGTTCCCACTCTATTCTTGGCACCTGCAATCTAGACAACAGCTTGGAAATGCAGCTCTCCTTCATGAGGACATTAAAATGGATCATAGCGAGTACTCTCACCATCAGAATAAGACTCTCAACAGTCATTGGAAGGGGGCATTAAGCTCATTACCATGCATTTAAACAACCCTGGGAAGATTATTATTAATTGAAAAATGTTCTTAATAAACTGCATGCTTATTGTAGTAGTACCCCAGACAAAATGTCATGACACAGAGTTCACTTATTACATTGTCCAGTCATGATATGCTTTGTTTGATTAGGCTAAAATGTTTACAAAAAACTCCTGAAAATGAACTGTTTGCGCTGCATGCGATAATGTTGTATATTGAAAGTACGGAATCTAGGGAACACACTCAACTTTAAGAGACTGAGCCCCATACAGTAGGTATTATTTTCAAAGTTGCCAGTGATTAATTAAATTCAGAAGTATTTGGAACAAAACGGTCTTTGTGGCTTTGCCATAAGATCCACACACGCTTCGATAAACGCAAATGAAAAGCTAGGTTATGTACAATTGCTGTAACAATTTGGAAATGTTTTTGTTTTCCCAACTGGGTGAATTACGGGGCTTTAAATTTCTGGCATTGTTCACGATAAGGACAAATTAAAATAGTTACATATTAATCAATTGCATATTTTAAAATCTAATTTGTTGATTTTATAAAATAAAACAGAATCTATCAGAACATTTCATTAACAAATTAATGTGTCATGCATGCATATTTAACACCTTTGAATTAGAATATTTTTGTATATTCACTTGTGCCAGTTAGAATGTGTTTCTCTTACAATTAAGACCTTGGTGAAAAAGTCTTACCCTGCAGATTGTTGTAATATATGTATGGTGACTATGAAACACTTTGACTTCTAACACTGGACACCAAAAGTGTCCTTATTCTGTCCCCCTATTTATTCCACAACAAAGGGCCGGCCCGAGGCATAACTAAGCGGCTGCTTGGGGCCCCCTGTTGACTCTGTGTGGTGGGAGGGGGCCCCCAAATCAAATTCTTCTTAGGGCCCCCAAAAGGCTCAGGCCGGAACTGCCACAACCCCTGAGTGTGCTGCCTCTTGACCAACGAACCTGTCTGTGCTCTGAATTAGCCACAAATCTCTTCACAGTACGATGATTATGCTTACATTTTTGTGAAAAATCTAGTGTTTTCATACCTTTTCCAAGGCATTGAACTATTTTCAAGATTTTCCTTATTTTGGGTTTCGGTCAAATCGCCCTTTGAACGGGAGGGATAGGGTATGCCCCTATCCCACCCGTCCAAATGACGATTTGACCGAAACCAAAAATAAGGAAAAGTGGCGTTTCCTTTGCGCCGGAGTTGTACTTTAAGTAGTTTTCCTATAATTGGGCTCACCTGGCAAACTGTCTATGTGAGAAAAACAGATGTATAGAAAGTTTTTTGCTATAAGGCCATTTTTTGTGGGTACTTCTCTATAGTGTTGTTGTAGAGCTCTTGCTTTAACAAGGTATATAATGCTGTTGTTGTAACTTGGTATCTCAGAAATTGTGCAGATGACTCAGTGGTTAGGGCATCATACTGGTAGTCAAAAGTTTGCCTGTTCAATTCTCGACTGTGCCAAATGTTGTTGTGTCCTTGGGCAAGGCACTTTATCCTAAGTTGCTCCAGGGAGAATGTCCCTGTACTTACTGTAATTCACTCTGGATAAGAGTGTCAGCTAAATGACTTAAATTGTTATGTTGATTCAATGTGAACTTTCGATGGATGTATAATCCATTTAGCCCACCCACCCAATATCACCACCAGCCATCACTGCAAACAGGCATTGTTTCACTTTAGAGTGTCTGGTAGCATATGCCTAAAAGGGAAAAATACGGAGGACTTCCTAAGGCACCGTTGGAGAACTCTGAGTAAAGCCTCAATTTGATTAACCAGCAAACCAATCTTTCTTTTCTTCACCCATCCAGAACCTTTTGATCAAAGTATGGTAAGTCAATACCACCAGCCAGACCTGCTAGAACAGAATCTGAATAATGTGTACGAAATTAATTTGAAGTAATCCTAATTATTTTTGTTTTGTTCTCCTCTGGCATTTTGAGCATTATTATGGAGTTGATTTATTATACGTCTTTGTGATTTCCAAGAAGAAGTACAAAAATGAAGACAAAAGGGATGAAAAATTAAGATTGGCAGGAGCAAAGACCAATAATAATTGAGTTATATATTCCCCCTATTTGCCCAATCCAACATAGCCAATGAATGTGATTGCTTTCTCCCAGTCCAATCAGTTAAGGCTAAGCAATGTATCATGCATTTTAAAAGACACAGAGAGAGAGAGAGAGAGAGAGAGAGAGAGAGTGGTTATATGTATCTGTACTCTGGTCTCCACTACTTCACAATTGACTTGAATATGACATTTGTAAATATGAATTTAAAACTAAAATGTAAATGTAAATGTGTAGTGTAAATGTAAATGTGTAGTGTAAATGTAAATGTGTAGTGTAAATGTAAATGTGTAGTGAAAATGCAACCTGTTTGCCTCTCCCTATGATAAAACACAAATCCAAATGTCTCTCTTTTTAAAAACATATAGAAATATAGTGAGAAATGGGTGCAGCATTTTGTATGTCCCTCAAACATTGTCACATTGGTTCCGGAGACCTGGGGGCTTGCCAATGTTCATTGAAAAGCCTTATTCATCATGGTTTAGATGCATTTACACATTATAGACAAAAAAATGTATTTCTTGGGATATAAATGAAATGATACATGTACATCTGTGTCTCAGAATGTTGGATTTCATTCATCAATGTTGTCGCCAAGAGTCTTCTGAATCTAATGCTATAAGGCACTTCACTGTAGGCTAAAGGATTACCTTTCCAGAGGCCAAAAGGTCAACATTGTGCCAGGTGGACTTAAACCCTCAAAGCTTGGTAACGTTGGAAAGAAGAAGTTCAAATGAAAAGAATGAGTGGTGGCTTGTCTATGTGAGTTCATCAGAGCCGGAGATATCGTGCCTCAACTTTGGTTGTTATTTAAGATGGTCTTTATTTTACTAACAACATTTAGGAAGTAGGACGTGAAAATGACAAAATAACAACTCTGCAATGCTGCAGGACATCATCCTGCACAAAACCAACACTTTTTTGATAGGGATGGTAAAATGGACTGCATTTATATAGCGCATTATTCTGACCAACAATGGCCACCAAAGCGCTTTACATTGCCCCACACTCACCCATTTATTCACACATTCATACACCGACGGCGGTGTCAGCCATGCAAGGTGCCAGCCAGCACGTCGGGAGCAACTGGGGTTAGGTGTCTTGCTCATGGACACCTCGACACTTGGTCAGGAGGACCCGGGGATCGAACCACCAACCTTCCGGTTGCTAGACAACCTACTTGACCCACTGAACCACTGCCGGGATAAATAGCTGAGATTTAATCAGTGAAAACAAATAGATTCTAAACCATGTTGTTCTAAAGATTTTACACTTCATCAGCGCAAAGGTTTTTAGTGATAACCTTTTAGGAATTTTCATTTCTGAATGAATATAATTAGCTAGCTACCCTAACTGCAGACGTAAGCAAAAAATAACTCGCCTAGGTGTACATGGTTCTCTCATACAATTTGGTCATCATTATTGGTAGCCTTGAATATTTTGTATGTTATGTACAATATCTTCTGAAATAAGTGAAAATGTAACTATCTTGGATTATCAGAATATTCTAATAGGAAGTCCTAAGTTATTCAACAAAAAGATATGTTTTCAAATTACAAGTAGTGATTTTGTAAAATATAACCTAGATAACAATAAAGACACCCATCCCTGAAATTGGTTGCACAACCCTTGACAACAATGACAGCCTTTTCTTCATGCAATCTATACACTTCTTGCAAGTGTTTCTGCTAGTTTCTCCCACTCTTCAATTGCAATTTCTTTAAACACTTGAAGTTTTGCAGTATTCCATTTCTCTACTGCAGATATCTGCTCTTTCCAAAGATTTTCAATTGGAATAAGCTCAGAACTCTTTGCTGGCCAGTTATTTTCTTTCCTCTTTAACCATTATTTTGTGCCTTTCGATGTGTGCTTTGGATAATTGTCCTGCAAGAGGACACATGATCTTCGACCCATACCTAGTTATCTGACACTGGGTAGCACATTTTGCAATCAAATGCCTTGGAAATACTCTGATTTCATGATTCCTTTAATACATTATATGCCTCTAGTACCACGGGCAGCAAAGCAGCCCCACAACATTACTAACACTCCACCATATTTAACTGTATGGTAGGTAGGGTGTTCTTTTGAACTTAAAATGCAAGGGGCCAATATTGTTGACCAGATTCAAGGACAAGGACTGCTGTAGAAAGTTCCTCCAACTTGGCATTCTACGTTTTATATAAATGAGAATATTAGCAAATACTAACACTGGTAAGAAAAGCATGAAGAGCCTTCTACACATGAGGGTGAGAGATCGAGCTAGTCTGATTTGAGGAAAAGTATCAATGGGAGTGGAGATAAAAACACAAAAGTCTGATTCAGACAATGGAAATCAATTTCCAAAATGTAGGAGTATGAGGGTCTAGTGACTTTTGTCAGATATTAAAATTGGTAAATATTCAGAAAAGGTAAATTAATCATTTTAAGGCAATGAATAATCAATTAATAAATGGTCAATACATAAAAGAACGTGATAAGAAAGAAAAAACACTTCATTAAGGACTGTAACTTTGAGAAAGAAGTGGAAGGAGTCAAATGAAGATTTACTTGCCTGAATGGATTTTTAATGTTTAGCACACAAAGGTGCAGCAGTGCGTACTGGGGAACTTAGCTAATAAGTGGGTACAGTAAACCCATAAAACAAAAGAACATGACATATAAGGCTTAACACTGTATATCATATCATACAGGTATTCGTAATAGGATACACAACATTTACAGAATGACAATCACAGACAAATACCAGGAAGACACAGGGAACATTTATACATGGGTGATGACTAACACAAAACAGGTGTGAAAGTGAGGGGCTATGGTTCAGTAGCTTGGTGATGTCAACCACTTGAGCACAGGCACATCAAGAGAGTGAGTCACTGCAGAGGGAGATGTCACAAATATTCTTAAATCTGCAGGTATCTGGAGATGTACAGATTTTCCTCATCTATTTTTGAGGCACTCATACCGCATCAATGTACGGTACATTAAGTGAACATGTAATGGACTATTACAGATGGAGAGTGGCGCTAGACCGTTTAAACTGGTCTGAAAACAAAATTCACCTGACTATATGCCCAATAATTGCTCGGTTTGGAATCCCAGGTAACTCGATTAAATTAAATAATACTCTGAAATTATTGCTTCTACAACATTATTAGCTAGACGCAGGATTTTACTATTGTGGAAATCCTGTCAGCCACCTTAGCTTCCCAGTGGCTAACTGATGTCCTATTTTTTTGCAATTGGAGAAAATTAAGTACTCATTGAAGGGATCTCACTCTAAATTCTCTGACAAATCAAAGTCATTTATCTCATATTTTAACAGTTTGCAGAGGCTTCCCACCTATTTTCCTTAAACCAAGTTAGTATTAGTATTGATCTTACTATTGTAAATTAGATATACATGTATGTCCGTGTGATGTGTTTTCGTCTGGATGTTTTGTGTGGGATTTGGGGGTAGTGGAATCGAGTGAAGTGGATATAGAGGAGGCATGGGGGGGTATGGGGAAGAAAATGTTGCTATGTACCTTTTTTTGTCATCATTGCTGTACATGTGATAAATAAATATATAAAAAACTAGTCTGAAAACGCAGCCACATTCTACTGTGCAATATGTGATATCAAATTGTACTTAAAAAAAGTAACTCCCCCTGTGACAAACCACGGTAAGTTTCACACTTTACTGACAAGATTAGACGAGTGACATCTGTACAGTAAACAAAATCTGAGATTGACCATAGCAGAAAGGAACATAGTTCTAGCATTGGAGTGGTCTATGGTTGGGCTAATGACACAATTCAGATGTTCGCCAAATATAAAAAAATTGGTGTTTAGGGAAGTGATTTTTCTCAAAAATGTTTGACAAATTCAACACCATAAAAATTTGGTGCTTAAACATTGCTAAATAATACAGGAATATGCCAAGTGTTTATAATTAAATATCTCCCATTGTTATTAAAAATGACACTGGTATCTTAAAAATTATTGATGAGAATGGAAAACTTGACTAAACCTGGAATTTTGAACCCTTGGATGATCCTAAACTTATAACTGGTAGTTTTATACCAACAAACAAAAACTAAAAAAGGACATTATATTTAAATTTTGCTAGCATTCCATAAACATAAGGCAGCATGTTAGCTAATCAGCTAGCCAAATGGACCCTGCAAAAGGCCAGCACCACATCAACCAAACCAACAAGAAAACACAAACAGCCACAGACAGTCAGAATGGGATAGGAGAGAGCCGATGGTAATTAGCTTTGGTATTTGTTGCCTAACATGTTCTCCACATCACAAATACCCAAGCTAGTCAACAGACAAGTCAAAGTACATTCACATATCACTCCTCTTTGTTTTTATTAACATTTCCCATACTGTGCCAACTTTTTCGGAATTGGGGTTGTATGTCCACAACATTATCAATGTTGCAAATATCTATCATTGTTGGATATGACTGATTTATACTTAATTATTGACATACAACAGCAAAGCCACTTTTTCAGCAGTCATTATTTCAGTGTCCTAATGATTAAATATTTTACAGCAGCTCATCTGTAATTATTTATGTTTTCACAATAATTTCTTATTAATGTAATGCCAACTTGGTTAGTGACTTTACCAGTTTCTATCAATACGTGAAAATTCATCGGTGACCCCAAACTTTTAAACGCCTGTGTACATCTTTGTTTACATGTAAGCATTTCTTTTAACTTGACATTTAACAGTATCAACAATGCTGTTGCGAGCGAATCCTACTAACATTGATCAAACCTCAAAACAATATTGAAAACACAAGCAAATGTAATAAAAAAGCTATGAGGAGTTACTTTAATAAAAGCTACAAAGAATATTGCCAATTCATATTTGTTGTCATCTAAATGCAACTGTAGTAAGCTGAATAACATTAAGATACTCTGTCTAATATGCAGAGCTAACTTCTAATAGGTTGTTGTACTCTCTACCCAATTAGGGAGCGGCTGTGATTGAAAGTGCTTCTCTCTGATATTGAAAGTCCCATTACATGAGAAGGGATTGAACTAATCTAGTCAATAAATGATTCATAATAAGTTAGATGCTGAATTATTTATTTTCCTCAACTTTGCAACCATGGCTGCATACTAACAATGTAATTATATCATATAGCATTATGGCTAGGCTGCTTCCAATTGTTTCACTGCCCCATTATTCTGTGGAGAGTGGAAAGGGAGTTGTTATGTAGGATTTGGTGTAGTCTACGCCTATATGTAGCCTACCACTACATCCGCACTTACCGAATAAAGGTTATTCAAATTCTAAAGTGGTTCTAGAAAACTTTGCATTGCATGACTTGTATTAGCCAAAAACTGTGATAATTATTTTCCAAGAAACTCATTTTGTCATACTTTGCCATGCTCCAAACAACTAGAAAATGAGCTACAACCAGATATAAATAAATGAAAGATCACCACAATGTGAGGAAGCTGTGGTGTACATTATTTCAGGGAGGCAGTGATAGCAGTCATGGAGATTGCAAAAGGAGAGAGAGATAGAAGAGAGATGAGGTAAATATTAAAACTGAATTCATTTCACTTTTAGAAGAGGAAGAATAAGTTGGCTGAATACAAAGCCATCCTTAAGTTCCCTGGAAGAACTGCAATCAGTCACAAACTATGGTTGAACACTCAAATGCTGAATACTTTGAAGCTGATATATTAAATTTGGTAAAAGAAATTAAAAAGCAATTTGGCTTGTCAAGAAATGTACTGAGGGAAAACTGCTATAGTCACATACTAAAGCCTGCTGGAAGTATGAGACATAGTGTGCTACTGTCCCCATTCTGGGGTAATATCAACCAGATATGTATGCTGTCTTCTTTGTCAACAGGAAGATAATTGTTAGTGTTTGTTTGCCTTTTTCCCTCAAACGTTGTTGCCTGTGCAAAAACACCTCAGAAATAAATTAGAGCCCAGATTATTCCTTTAGACTGCACTACTGAGAGTGAACCATAGGTGGCAGCAGGTGGTGTTGCTCTCCTGGCTCCCATTTTAACTTATTGTCTTCTCAGAAACTACTACACCTTGGTGAAATGACAGAATTCATCATCTTTGTTCTGCAACCCATAGCCTGTTGAATAATATCTGTTGAAATGTCATTCAACATGTGTTTGTACAATTCAAAATAAATAGTTAGCTATGCTATTTAATATCCTAACTGACAGGCGAGATGGAGCACATGAAGGTGTGCGACCACTGAGCCTATCCCTGAGTGACACTTCAGAAGGTTGCACATCTCGTTTAATGTATCTGCCAAAATAATTACCAGCAGATGTTTTCAGTGTGTGGCCTGGTACCAAAGCAGCAGGATAATTCAATGCAGAGCAACACTAAGGATGCTATTGGATGCTTCCCGTGGCTCAGAACCTATCAATAACGCACCGAGTCAGCCAGCCGGCTGCACAGTCCTACCTCTGCTTCCTGAGACTTTCAGATATGAGCATGTGAGCGTGAAGCTAAATCAAATGAATTCTGAATTGAATGAAGGCAAGACATGGCTAGGAAAGGTATGGCAACCTCTGCTGTAATTTGCTGCTGATACGTTGTAAAGTTAGACCTCATTTGCCATGGAAGGGTTTCCTGTCAGAGTACTTGGAGTGTGCCTTCCAATCGCTCTTTGGATAAGACCAGCTCTGACTTTACTAACGACGTGTGGGAAAAGGCAATTAGTCATAGAGACCATCTATTTAAATCGTCCAGGCTCAAATGAAATATTGGAAAGATGAGGATAGATCACAGCGATAACCAGTTAATATCTTAATTAAAAAACATACTAGAGTCCGACCAGGACGGAAAATGTCTCACTTCTGTTTCAACTTCACACACACTGCTCTTCAACTGGCACCAGTGTTTTTTAATCAACCCATTTCCTACACTATGCAAATGGAAACCTCTTCTAACAGGCCATCGTAGTCAATATTTAATTACTTGATTGTTTATTTGTGGGGAGAAACCAGTAGTCCTGTTTAACTGGTGCATGCACTGGATGAAGAGGCCATGGCTAGTTAACCTTGGATATATCAGCTGAGTTGGGATGCAGCTTTGTGGCCCCATGTAGTGACACATCAGCATCAGAACTCTCCTGTTTACTTGGAACTAAATGGAAGCTAACAGGCCACAGCAGACAGGTATGTACCTGGATTTGTGAGATGAGAACATAGAAATAGAACGGATAGAAAGGCCATTGAACTGCTTGGCGTGGTCATTCGATTAGTAAGCAACAAATTGGCGATTGTTATTATTTGGCACGGTGACAACACGCAAATCAGTTTAATGCCGAAGTAGGCCGCTAGATCTTTGCAATGGAATGGTACACATAAAAATGGATGCCGCTCTGACCATTCTGCTACATTGATTTGAATTGGAATGGCACTTCTATCCATTGTATTTCTATGGATGAGCAACTCTCATTTTTGGTTTGCTACTTTTTGCGCTAATCCCTGAATGACTGAGGTGGAAATGGTCCATATTCACATTTATATAAAATTAACTGAGGCTTAGAAAAAAGATATGACGAACGATTAAAGCAGCTTGGGGTATTTCTTTTACTGTTCCCTTTTATGTTTTTCAATGCATTGCAGTGCACTTTATAAAAAAAATGTCTACCAACTCAAAATCTAAAAACTATAGAGGTTAGCTGAAACAAAATGGCAAATTAGGGTCAAAGAATAAAAAGATTGGTTAGAAACATTTCTCCCTTTCATCCTAACTATCAGACACAAAGATTTTGGGCTAGAAACTAATACATTACTGAAACTGTGAACTTTATGAAACATGAAAATGTTTGTCACTTATTTCTACTTATTAAGGAGTGCTCATCAGTTAAACTTAAAGCAGTGTAGAATCCCTCTGATTTGACTTGTTTACCAGTTTCTTTCAATGTATCTAAATACTCTAAAGCAAGGTCTATTTCACTGTAATTTCCACACATTTTAACCAACAACAAAGCATGTATTCCTATCTGGGTCCTCTAAAACTCAAAATCTAACTGCTAAATGATCCATGAATCTTCAAGCAATTAGCTTGGAAGAAATTGCAAATGAAGAGCAATGACTGTAAAGAGTTTCAACTATAATCCCAAGACAAAAGCTCCTACAGGTTATCTGTGCAGTCCAGTTCTGCTTCAATTCCACTTAGCAGGTGACATTAACTTTGAGTCTCAGTGGATCTGTAATGGCTTAGTTGCTTTCAGTGGCTGATTAAAAAAGTGAGCAACAATCCGACCGCTAAATAAAACTGCACCAGATGGACCCAAGGATGTGCTCCTACTTATTATGGGAGTGGAGCTGTGAGGATTCACTACAACTTTTCAGCATGGACGATAGTGCGTCCAGGATCTCTCACCATGTTGTAACTGGCATTTACCAGAAATTGATAAAGATAGAGAGGTTGTGCACAGTTTGGTCAATGCAATATCTGTGTGTTGTTTGGAAAATCATAGATGTTTTCAGCAGCATGAATGGACTGTTTTTTTGTTTAACTTTTTTTTCCAGAAGGCGATCAAGTTTCACGCTCTCCCTTATGGAGATCTGACATGTACTCTATATGTATTCACTCTCTGCGTTTCAGTCCCACGAGGCAGTTTTGTTTTTTTCAAGTGTTTTTAATAAATACAGTTTATTTTCCTTCTGTCCTTTGCATGTCTCCTCACTCCACACTACACCTATGGAAGCAAATTTTGACATCAAGAGGAAATTGAATGATCACAAGCCACCAAACAAAGCCAAGCTGCTTGACGTTTTGCGCCAGGAGTGGCATAAAGTCACCCAACATCAATGTGTCAAGACACATGAAAGTAAATTATTATTATTATTATTATTATTATTATAGCACATCTTGATTTCTGAAATTAACATTTTATTATTGTTGTTCTTTAATATTTATATGAACAAATTTTCTTTGCAATATTGAAGGTCTGACAACACAGCATATTTTTTTATAAATTTGACCGGTTGTCATTTTCAGCATATACAGGCTGTAAATGAGTTTCATTTAGAATTCAGGAGAAATATTATCAGTAATTTTCGGGAATAAAAAATGTTAATTTTACACATTACTATCAATAGTAAAACTAGAGAAACTGCTGATTTTGCAGTGGTCCCTTCATTTCTTTCCAGAGATGTCAGTGATTCAGTCCACAACAAATGCTTATAACAAGCCTCTACAAAAAATAAAATGCTTACTTCATAGCTTTTCTGAGTAAACTTAAACTTGGCCTCAAAGTTGAGCGGACATAGACTTCTGAGTAAAATCTCTCAATCTCTCAAAAAAAAACACACTTGCATTTTTAGATTGATTGCACTTGAAGTTTGATGTTGACAAGTCAAATCAAAACCATTAGTTCAATAAATATTATTTACAGTTCAGTCAACTTATAGAAGTGTGTTGGATTAACTGAGTATTGCATGTAAATGTAATTTTTCCCAAAACAAATGTGTTCACTCAACATAAATAATACATTTTTAAAAACAATAAGATATGATACAATATAAGCATAGGAGCAATAAGATGCCTATATACAATCTGTAAACAGTAAATCTGTACATACTGTACTGTGGTTTCTAATGGATACATCAAGTTACACCAATATGCTGTCAATCAAAATTGTTACTGAATGTTAATGTGCGGAAGTTGCATTTAAATTATCACTAGTAACTAGATGTCTATAAACTGCGGTTATACGACAGGGAGATATTGAGAAAGATTTAGGTACAGTGAGAGATTGAGCAATAATCAAAGTCTTGTATTCAGTCTCAAATTGACAGGGCAGGGAGGGAGGAGGTGGAGTACCACACAGATAGGGAGATATGATGTCAAGTGTAACAGTCCATGGAGAACAGAGGTAGTCAAGCGGATATAGCATGGCAAATGTGTAATTGACTGTGAGGTGGAAATGTCCATGATGTGTCCCAAAAAATGTGTAATGTCCATGACTGCTTGTAAAACCATGTTAGTAGTCCATGATGGTCTGTACTAAATAAATTAAAAAGATAACAGAATATCCTGTAGAAAAGATGACATATTTAATGTACCCCTACACCCAACCTAAAGGTATTACTATGTATGTAAAAGGGATAACAACAATTTAATTTGTTGACAGTTATGTCTACTAAACCACACTGACATTCAAGTTCGAAGCCTACAATTTGATCAAAAGAGAATAAAATGTGGGTTTTCAGCCACATATGCACTCCACTCATGGTAAGCTCATAGGAGTTTTAGTTATTGAAAAGTGTTTTCCAGGCAGAAATTTGATTGGTTCATTCAAAACAGGGCTGACCTCACATTATGTTTAGTTTTGATTGATAATCACAATTTATGTATATATATATATACAGTCGTGTGCAAATGTTTAGGCACAAAACCTAATTTTACTAATGAAATATTATTGTGGTATTCAGTTATTTGATAGATCAAAATGAAATTGCTGATTCAAACACCCAATTATTAATAAATGAAAATCATGGAAATTGTCAGGGGTGCCTAAAATGTTGCATACGGCTGTAGACCTCTTTCTGAAAACATGAACAAACAGTACCACAATTTGTATTTGATGATTCTGAATTGATAGATAACCCCATAATGATTAGTTAACTATATAATGCATCATGTATTTGAAAAATCTTGTTTGGTCACGCGCCGGCAGGAGGTGCACCAAGAATGGGTGATGTGACACTGTAATTTGAACATAGAATTTGGTCTTTAAATGATAAAAAATCTATAAACATCGTTTTTACAGTATTAATATGCTGGTCCCTGAAAGAGAATGTAGTTCCATTGTCACGGTTCAAAATTCTACATATAGCACATTAATATTTTTTTCCAGTTTCCTTTAGTAGCAATTTATTTATATTTTTGTCCTTTCAAATTATTATATATTTTTTTCCTTTTTTGAAAAAATTTAAATGTAAGCTGACCATCATCTGAACTTCTCATAAAAATCTGGGAGTAAGGTACTATTTTTTTTATTTAAGCTGACCCTCAGGGTGGAGGACTGAGATACTGAGTGGCTGGGCTAGGAAGCCCCATGGTGAGTGCAAACTGGCCAGCATTACCAGGGGAGCAGGGAAGTATCTAGGTTTGAAGAACAGTGTAGAAGCATTACTGCGTTATGGAAGCCTGAGAGAAAAGCTTGTCATGATTGTGTACTAGTTTACAATAAATAAATTCTCAACCGAATAATTATTCAATAATCAACCACTTAAAGTCCTGTCATAGCAGTTTAAAGAGCAAAATGTAAATCAAATGTTCTCTAAATGAAATCCTTTGTCTTACCAAAGCCCCAAAGTGAATCTTTGAGTCTTCAAAGATACAATGCAAGAATTATAAAATGAAACGCTTTGCATATTTCCTGATTACATGTTTTCTCTTTGGCTTGTTTACATGTTGCCTCTGTGATGAAATCAGATCTCTAAAAGCAAGTGAAAGCCGCAAGCGGAAAACAGACACAATCTTGTAATCTAGACTACAATTTTTTAGCTCACACAGTTGGGGATTTAACAAACTATTCCATGAAGATTGACTACTGCAATGTCTCACTGATAACATTGTGTTTTGCATTCCCCTTCAATTCAAGTGCAAATGCTTTGTACCCGCAGATTATTTGTGCAGTCGGTGATGGTTTTCAACACAAATGTAGCAACGCACAAACAAATTTATGTTTATCTCTTGCCCTCCGGGGGCCACATTCATTTGAAAGCATCTCTGTAGTAAACAAATTACATCTTCATTGGTCAAGCGTTTACATACAGCCCAAGCCATAGAAAATGTGCTGCTCAAATAACCTCGACAATAACAACCAATTATATGAAATGTGTGCTTTGAATAGAGTATAGAACTTGTATTATTGTGCAACTTAAAGTGTAGAACCCTGTACTTAAGTTAAGTAGAGTGTGTCCTTTATTTCTGTAGCTTCACCATACAACTAGCTGACAGCGTTGATGTTTGCCATCAATGAGGATGGGGCTTTTATTTAGCTGACAGAGTTGAAATACTACCACCAAAAATAAGCCTGCTGAAGACAAGTTGATGAAATTCTCCCTCAGCTATTTGGTGTACAATTATATAACTAGGAATTAATTCATGCCAATCTATTTCCTAGATCAAATCAATATTCCAATAAAAACCATGATGGCATTGAATGTACTGACATGCCTTTAATTTAATGAATATTTAATTAAATCTGTCTGATCTTTTCACAGTCAAGAAAACAAAACATTTATGTTTTAGAGACAAAAGAACAAAATCTGCACCGCAGACCTCCACTAACATTAGAGGAATGAAAAGAAGCCTTAGCTTCAGTACCTAAACTAAATGCCCAGACAGTTGCTATGCATAAAACGGTAAGGATGTAAAGCATTTCTAAATAATCAGAAATACTGTTACCACATACCAATCCTTCATACTCAGAAATACTGTTACCACATACCAATCCTTCATACTCAGAAATACTGTTACCACATACCAATCCTTCATACTCAGAAATACTGTTACCACATACCAATCCTTCATACTCAGAAATACTGTTACCACATACCAATCCTTCATACTCAGAAATACTGTTACCAC
>JACXGM010017685.1:0-19585 GCA_016801145.1 Umbra pygmaea | reverse complement strand
AACTAGTGTATGATTGTCTGGTGTGTTTGTTAACATATGGACTAATCATCATGGAAAGTCTTTATTTTGTATGTAACTAGTGTGTGAGTGTCTGGTGTGTTTGTTAACATATGGACTAATCATCATGGAAAGTCTTTCATTTTGTATGTAACTAGTGTGTGAGTGTCTGGTGTGTTTGTTAACATATGGACTAATCATCATGGAAAGTCTTTATTTTGTATGTAACTAGTGTGTGAGTGTCTGGTGTGTTTGTTAACATATGGACTAATCATCATGGAAAGTCTTTATTTTGTATGTAACTAGTGTGTGAGTGTCTGGTGTGTTTGTTGCCATCTCATCTGAGGACTAGCGTTTGGATGGGAACAGTGACCCGCCTCGCCTGCCCAGTGTTCAGACTACCTGTTCAGGAAGCTGGAGGTGTACAGTAGTCTGCACATTGGTTAGGCTATGTGGGGGAGCGCAGGACACACAACCCCACTTCATCAATTTCAACAACTCTGCTTTGTGCTATGATGTCTTTCCTTGTTTGTGTGTGGTAAATATTGTGTATTCATCACTGTAAGGAAAATAAAGACAAAATGTAGACTAATAACCTTGGAATCTATTGTCTTTTTGTAAGTTGAGTACATTTTAACAATACCTAATGATATCAGACATTGTGAACTCCTATGAAAAGAATAAATGTAATAAAACAGCCATGACAGATGTAAAAGTTATCTCCCACTCAGACTTTCTTTCACAAACGGTCTCCGTCTCTCACACACAAATGCACACACGCATGAACACACACTTATTAAAAGATGTGTTCCTGGATTGTGTTGTCTTTGCATTTGGACAGACCTTTGGTAAGTTTTTCCCCTTTTTTTGGAACTCCAGTGAGAGTCTGGGCAGTGTTGGGTTTCGAGATCCAGAGTCTGGTATTTATGGTAATAGAAAACAGATGCCCCTTTACCGTACTCCGTCGCCAAAGCCTGCTGAGCTCAAGGTTATTATTAGCGTCTGGGGCTGGGGGAGGAAATGCCGTGTGCAAGTGTGTGTGTGTGTTTGTGAGAAAGAGTAAAAACCTGGACAAACACCTGAATCACATTGCTATTAGTCTGTTCGAATGAACAATAGAAACCACATAAGGTTTTACCCCCAGATTAATTCTTCCAGCAAACTCACAAGTGCAAACTCTTCAAGTCCCCTCTACAAAATTGCATTGAAACATGGTCCAGGCAATTTACACATCACCTAACTGACTACCCAATGTGTCTCCGGATGACACTATCCCGTATATCAGACACTACTTTTGACTAGTGCACTAAATTTGGGGCACACATTTACTGTTTGTGTCTGTAGGAACATTTACTTTAAGTGGTTTCCAGATGTTCCTGCCGAGGAAGGACTAACCTCATCATCCTTGTACCAGGACAGGGTCTCGGCTGTGAGGACAAACCAGTACTCTTTGGCCCCTCCCTTCATGATGCCGATGTTGTTGATAGTGAGCCAGCCCTTCCTGATCACCTAAAGATGGAAAATAAACTTTAGGACATATGTTCTGTTACAGTTCTTCCTCTACATAATCTAATTTATATTAACTCCCTTCAACTTATTTTCAACCAATTATCAATGAACAAAGAATGTATGCCCATTATTGTATTTCCACAGCTCCATTAAACAGGGTTAAATTGTTTTAAAGTATATAAATAAAGTAAAGTAATGCCACTGTGAAATATTGTACGATGTCAATGAAAAGTGAAAAAGAAATTTGAGGTTTATCTGTTGTTCAAGCCACCAGCAGGCCGCTGACTACATCATTATAATCTCAATGTAAATAACCTAAAAAAAAAAGTATTACTCTTTTGCCGCTGAGAATTTTCGTGCACCACCATGTGTCATGCCTTAGAACTATAGCCACTGGTATATTGGCGATATACTACACACTTGTTTGCACTTGTCATTTTACCTAATTCTGGCCATCCGATAAGTGCTAAAAATTTATAATCACACAACATAATGAGCAAAATCTTTCAAATGCTGTTGCTGCAGGATTATTTTGCATACATACCGATATCTCATCCTGTGGCCGAGTTGCCATAGCAACATTGGAAAGCAGTAGAGAAGTTTTAAGAGAGATCATTAGCAGGCTGAAAAGGCAAAGAGCCACATCGATTGGAATGACTATCAACAGAATATCAGTAAATTTGTAACATCTACAACCCTATATTTTACCCTAAACAAAACATTATACTAAACAGTTGCTTATAAACAGATCATTTGTTGATATATGACATCTTCAGAGCACCTACAGGTGAACATTGGGACTCTCAAATGAACTGTATCTACAACAGTACATTGAAATAGATTCCCAATATAGGAAAACAATAATATATAACACCACACAACAATACATAACGGCTCTTCCTGTGAAAGTATTCATTGCTAAGAGTGTATAATATGTGGATGATGTCTAGATACCCATCATCTATTCTTCAGCCTGAGCCCTATATGAACTGGTCAAAAGTGGTCCATTAAGTATATAGTTAAATTTGTCTTATTGGCTTCGTCGGTGTGTGTACAGCATGCTGTCCATAAGAAGTACCTGAGCAGGTCCAGCAGCCTTTTTCTTGCTAATCTGACTGCTAATCCTCTGCTGAGCACTGTAAACACACAAACCATGATAAGACACAGAAACACAACAGTGAGTTTACTAATGTCTTTTAGATAGGAGAGCAAAGCTCTACTGTAGATCCTCCATGAAACAACAATGTTGATGATATAACAGTAATAGTGAGCTTCAGACGCTGGTGTTGCCATATTTTGCATTTCAGAAGGGTACAGGAGATTTGGCCCACAGACCTACTTCTCACTTACGGTTTGAATCTTTTTTCTTACCAAATACAGTAGCAGAACTCAATAAAGTATTTGAACCAATCACAAAGCACTTTAGTGCTTGTTTTCAGAACTTTTCTGACAACAAAAAAATACAAAAACCTGTTTTAGGACTAGGAAATATACTTACTAAATGAATACCATATTGGACCAGGGGTTGAAAACCTCAACTTAAGTGATACAAAATGTATGTAATGGCTGGATGGGACATGGCTGCCCTCCAGAGGGCTATAGGAGTAATGTTGTAAACTCAGAATGGCTGATCTTATTCGTAATTAGGACTCATTGCAGTGCATATTGCAGTGCATTAAGCCTGCCACCCTGACACACGAGTGTCATTCATTATTGATATATTGATGTAGTCCTGTATTGAAGGTTCCTCTTCAGCAGTGGTCCTCAAACCCTTCCATGGAGGGCCTAGTGTATGCAGGTTTTCGCTTTCCTTGTACAAGCCTGATGGAGTAGCTCACTAATTGGTTAGGATCTCTCCTCACCTGGCAGTCTAGGTCCTAATTGTGCTCTAATTGAAGGGAAATACCAAAAACCAGCATACACTAGGCCCTCCATGGAAGGGTTTGAGGACCACTGCTCTTCAGCTACACTACACATGCACTCGTTACAGAATGAACGACCTGAAAAGGAGACAGCTGGTTGGACAAGACACCATAGGATCTCTCTCAATGGATCTTAACAAAATTACAGCAGACATTGCAGAAGCCCTATGACGTCTCTACACACTCTACCACAGAGCTGAAGGGCAGCAGGCAGCTGGGAGAAACCTAACCATGTCCTGGTTTTACCACTCTGCCAGGTGCGTTGAGTCATCTCTACCCTATTCTCGCAGAGAGATTTGATGGGACCCCAGAAAGATGTAGCGAGTTCTTTTTCCACCTGGACCGCTACATCCACCATCGTTACTGGGGGTTCCAAAAAGGGAGAGATAAGTTGGAGAAATGTCTCAGACTCCTCTCTGGCCAAGCTCTTGAAAGTGTCATCTTGTCATCTGGTACCTCACAGTCATCTTGTCATCCGGTACCTCACAGTCATCTTGTTATTTGTCTTTTTGTTGATCTGCTAGGAATATGCTGCTCTTGTGTCATTTAATTGCCCCTTGGGGATGAATAAAGTGATTTGAATTGAATTGGAGAAGGGTGAACCAGAGGTGGAAAACTACAAACTGTTCACAGATAAAATCCGGAACATGTTTTTTACGAGGGAGGTTGACCACCAGCCACCGACTGCCCGGATGCAGATATTGGAAGTGGCTGGTACTCAAAAGACCTCAGCTACTGTGTAACCAAACATGCTTACAATGACCGGGGGTCTCATTTATAAACGTGGCGTATGCACAAAAGAAGACATACGCAGCTCTCTACGCAATAATTGTGATTTATAAAAAGCAAACTTGACAGGAAAATGAGCGGTCCTTCACGGCAAATCTGACCCATGCGTACGCACAAAAACGGGTGAAATGAGAAATGGCAACACCGCCGGCAGATGAATGAAACCATAGACTGGAAAAAAAGCATGTGAAACTTTCTAAAACTGCAGACCGTTGTGTAGCTAAACGAAATCGAAATACTGCCTCTCATTAATAATATGAACATTTCACAAAGACATTCTCCCAATCAACAGCCTGTGGTGAAATACAAATAAAATAAAACAAGATTGTAGCAAACGTAAATGCAAATAAAGACACATTTGCAAAAAGAACACTCAAATATGTACTGTATTATATTGGTATGTTATGTAATTCATCCTCATAAATAATATGGTAAACAGAACAAAATCAAGTTTAAAACTGATATTCTTGTCGATGTCTCTGTCTGGCGGAGCAGAAAGACAAATTGATGATGATGGATGATAGATGGATGATAGATGGATGATAGATGGATGATAATAGATAGATAGTCATTATTGTGCATTGGGTAAAGTAGTTTTCGTAGTATATGTCGTCATCAGATACAGAATCATAATGTTCATTTATTTGCATTTAGTTTGTTTCATTTTTAAATGTGTTCCATCGTGATGCATGTCTTAACCATTTTGAAAGGTGCAAAAAATTCCATTTACGCAGAACTATTTCCCAATTACAATTAAATTAATACTGACATCTGTAGATTATCAGATACAGTCAAATAGATGGTAATCTAACGCCATTCCATACAATGCGTATTGATGCACAATGGATGATCTTGCGCTGTTAGAAGATAATAATAATAGCCTAATAGTGCATTTTATTTAGTGGCACATTTAATAACACTCATAACAGGATTTATGGCAACTGGCACTTTCCAGAGGGAATTGGCTGACAGGTCAGGGTTCTCAGCCAACTCTTCGCCGGGTTATGCCAGACGTGTTAGGTAGGCTATTATTTAGGCTTGTCGCATAATTAGCCTACATGAAGTTTCCGTACACCGCTGGTGAACAGGCAAACACAAAAGCACAATTTGCAGCTATATATGTAAGATACAACTTTATTGTCAGCCGAGGCTGAAATTCTTTTTGCAGCACCGGGTAGCTCATATTAACACCAAAAAGATGAAGAAAAAAGACATACAGAATACATAACCACAAATGACATAAAATGCCCAAGTGTTTCTTGTCCGGTTTCACAAATGTATCAGTGCTAATGACTGCACTCTTGTTCCCATAAGGGCATCGAATGAGAAAGAAAATGCTGTCATTAATCGTAAACATTTTCATTCCTTCAATGTCCAAATAATTTGTGATGCAGACATGTTGCTAACTAATTTAATTAATCTTCCCCCAACCGTGGCAGACTTTCGCGATGAAGCGCTAGACGCTTTTTGGCATCGACTTTGATGTCTGACCACTTTTTTAAATTTCGGCCATGGTCCGACTCTCAGGCTGCATTCACAGTGTCTGCAAACTTTTGCCACTCCAACTGTTCAGCCCACCCAGAGCACTCTTCAGCCCGCCCAGAGCACTCTTCAGCCCACCCAGAGCACTCTTCAGCCCGCCCAAAGAACTCTTCAGCCCGCCCAAAGATCTCTTTAGCCCGCCCAAAGAACTCTTCAACCCGCCCAGAGCACTGTTCGGCCCGCCCAGAGCACTGTTCGGCCCGTCCAGAGCACTGTTCGGCCCGCCCAAAGCACTGTTCGGCCCGCCCAGAGCACTGTTCGGCCCGCCCAGAGCACTGTTCGGCCCACCCAGAGCACTGTTCGGCCCGCCCAGAGCACTGTTCAGCCCGCCCAGAGCACTGTTCAGCCCGCCCAAAGCACTGTTCAGCCCGCCCAAAGCACTGTTCAGCCCGCCCAGAGCACTGTTCAGCCCGCCGAGGGCACTGTTCAGCCCGCCGAGAGCACTGTTCAGCCCACCCAGGCTACAGTAGACCCCGCTCAGGCTGCTCAGGCCCGAACCACAATAAAGCAGGCTCAGCCGGTTTCAACACGGGATGCCCTCAAGCCAAGAAGGAAGAAGGCCCCTACACAGCTGTTCCACCACAGGCTTCAGCCCAGCCTGCACAGCCAGCTTCAAAACGGGGCCCCAGCCGGCCTGCTAAGGAACAAGCACCCGCACAGCTGGCTCTACCATGGGTCCCCATCCAACCCGCAGAGCTACACCAGGGGGTCCAGTATACAGTAGCCCTGTCCCAGGGGGCCTCAACTCCAGCAGTTCAGCAGCCCGCTGAGATGCCAGCAGTTCATCAGCCTACCAAGACGTCAGCAGTTCTGCAGCCTGCCGAGACGCCAGCAGTCCAGCGGCCCGTCAAGACACCTACAGTCCAGCCACCGGTACCTGGGTTTACCACCACTTAGCCAGGAAGGGGTCTCAGCACCTCCTGATCCTGCCAGCACAGGATGACGAAAGGGATTCCTGGTCGGCCCCTTGAAGATGCCCTTTTGTTGCAAGCCAATGATGCTCCTCGTCAAAAACAATTATCTCCCAGGAAGCAGGAAGTAAGGAAGTGAAAATGACAAAATAACAAATCTGCAATGATGTATGACATCATCCTGCACAAAAACAATCATTTTTGGAAGGGGAAATGGCTGGGTTTTAAAGAAATTTTATATTGACCTATTTTTAAACCAAATTTTATATTGACCTATTTGTACGCCCCCCAAACATTGTCACACTGGTTCAGGAGCAGAGGTGGACGTTTAATTGAGTAAAAGTACTTTTCTGAGTATCTCTGAGTTCACAAGTCCCTACTTAAGACCAAAATGATCAGGTAAAGGGAGTTCATATTTTAACAGTGACTTATCAAACAAATAAAAAGAGGAAAAAAAACAATGGGCGCTGGTAAGATATGGGGCCCTATCCTACACCCAGCGCAATTGATTTTTTACACAAACGCATGTATCATTCCTATCTTACACCCGACGCATATGGGACTTTTCCTCCCACAGACGCGCGTCGGTAAATTAGGGAATGAACGTTGGGCAGTTCAGCCAAAAGGAGAGGTGTGTTCCGGCGCAAACGTTCCCTGGTGCTACCTTGCAGTTCCCTAAAACAATTCCGCCACTGACCAGGAAAAACCTAGTTAAAAGTCAGTGGCGTGTTATTCATATGCTATTTTAAGGGTGCATGCTTAACCATAATGTAGCGTGTGCACAACGTGCATACACTTTGTTCCTCTCATCTACACAAATGCAGTTCTTTATTATTGCAATACATAATTAGAAGGAAAAATATTACCACACGAGGGAAGTCATTGTGGTGTCTGAATATTTGCACTGATATACATCAACCTCAAGGGAACCCATTCAATCAACAAGTACACAAGTAATTTGCAATGCTAATAGTCAAATCATCCATGTCTTTGCAAATTACTAATTTCAGGACTCATTTATGGCAACTTTGTCATGAGGAATCCCCCCTTGGGTGGGTGGCTGTGAAGGAGACAACGGCTATCCGTTAAAGACATGGTTAATGATGACACAATTTATGATGCCAGCAAGTGCGTGAAATGCTGTTTAATCGAAAACAAAAACAAACACGCAGTGTAGCCCAATTGAACAAACATTTGGCAGACTGAAAATGCGTTGCAGCATTCTTTGTGGCTTGTTGTGTTTTATGCAACATTTCCATGAATCATGGTGTGTTGATGACATTAATTAGGAACTATTAGAGGAGTTCAGGAGACGTGATGTTGAAATGCATGTGCCGTTGCAACTTATCCCAAATGCCCATAATACAGAACTGGAGTGGAAAGCTTATTTGACAGAAGAGTAATCTCGGTCTAATGTTAGACTACATTGCAAAAATATAACCATGCATTCATAACCTAACCTTGTGATTTAGTGAGAGTGAGTCCAAAACATCAGAAAGTAGGCTATGTCTTGTGACATTTCTTAATTTACGTTTTATTTTTATTATTTTCAATAGCAATCCGCCGTTATAATAGCAATCCGCAATGGAACAAGCGAGCCTGCTCTTAAAGGGAATGTGAGATGACGATCTGATTGGTTTATTGCACGTTACGCCCAAACCACACCTATGACTAATGAAGCTACTTAAGACCTACCCATTTTAGATTTGCGTCGGGCGCAAGAGTCATTTATCCCGCCGGTAAAATAGCAACAGCGCCCTGGACCTTCCCTTAATGTCACTTGCGTTTCGCGTTTGATACTTGCGTTTCAGATCGTTAAAATAGGGCCCAGGAACTCCCTGTTCCCTGATCATTTTGGTCTTATGTTGTGAACTCAGTTACTCTACTTTTACTCAAGTAAACGTCCACCTCTGTTCAGGAGCCGCGGGGGCATGCCAATATGGATTTTACAGCCTTATTCTTCATGGTTTACATGCATTTACCCATAAACTAAAAAATAAACATACATTATAGTATTGTGGAGGATTTGTGACATAATACATGAAAATCAATGTCTCCGAATGTTGGATTTTAGTTATTCATTTGTAGCCAAGAGACCTCGAGATCCAAAACTATAAGGCACTTCACTGTAGGTCAAAGGGTGAACCTTTCAGAGGCCAAATTACCAATATAGAGCATGGTGTACTCCGACACCCATCGACCAGGGAGTCGCCAGTGGCAATTGTGAAATCATTGATCATTAGATCCAGACAACAGGCCCTCAGATTTAACATGTTGGATCCTGTCAGAGAAGTAGTTAGTGAACCAATCTATGCAGTCATTCGAGAAACCGAGGCTATTAACTCCGCCAATAAAGATGTGATGATTGTTAGAGTTGAAAGCCTTGGCCTGAACGATATAGATGGCTGCACAGATATATCTTTTATCAATGGCAGTTATAATATAATTTAAGACCTTGAGCGTAGCAGAGGTGCAGCCATGACCAGCTCTGAAACTGAAATGCATAACGGAGAGTGTGCTGTGAGATACAAAATAGTCTTAAGACTATAGTAAAACAGGGGCAGGATGGACATGGGTCTGTAACAGTTAGGGTCAAGAGTGTCCCCCCCTTTATGAAGAGGAATGACCGCGGCAGCATTCCAATCTTTAGGGTTCTCTGAAGTTACGAGAGAGAGGTTAAACAGGCTAGTAACAAGAGTTGCTTTGATTGCTGCAGAGAGTTTTAGGATGAACCGGTCCAGGTTATCTAGCCTGGCTGATTTGTAAGGGTCTAGTTTTTGCAGTTCTTCCAGAACATCAGCTAATTGAATTTGGGTGATGGAGAAATTAGGGGGGCTAGGGCACACTGCTGTGGGGGGTGTGGGGCAGTTGGCCAGGGTGGGGCCATTGGGCAGGTTGGTGGCAGCCAGGTGAAGCGCATGACCAGCCAAGGCAAATTGCTTATTGAAATGATCGAGTACAGTAGTCTTATCAGTGCAAATGCAACAGGACGCATTCTACATTGTTTAATGCTATATCATCTGCTAAGCCAAATGCTGCACACCTCATTGGATAACACATACTGTGACAAGTGACCTAAGATTTTAAGGCAAAGAAGATTAATCTTCTGCAATGGCCAAATAAATCACTTGACCTGAATCTAATTGAGCATTTGATTAAAGGTAAAAATAGAGGCAAAATGCCCCAAGAACAAATAGGAACTAAAGACAGCTGCAGTAAAGTCCTGGTAAAGCATCACCAGGGAAGAAACCCAGGATCTGGAGATTTCTATGGGTTTAAGACTTCAGGCAGTCATTGAATGCCCAGTATTTAAAACCAACTATTAAAACTCACATTGTACATGACTTGTCACAATGTAGTGTTGTGTAGAGAGAGGGAGACCCAGGTAGGTAGATGTTTGTTGGTTTAATGACACTAGAATCGTTGTTCCCAACTTGATAATATAGACAATATATATAGACAGCACAAACTTTAGACAATACATCAAATGTGCTCTTTCTCGTGGCACAGGACACAACTAAAAATACGCAGAAGCCCAAACATGTATTTACAGTCTACTTACATCACGCAAAACGTGGCAAGGACATGACGTAGAGGATCTATATAGCAAGCCTCGAAAACTAACGGAGGTCATATACAACGTGTAACAGGATAACAATGAACCGCGGCTTCCTTTCATTCACCTGGACTAATATAGGGACTGAGCTAACCAGCTGACAGTGTTTAGATAATTAGACCAACTCAGTCCCCAATCAGTGCCAAGTGAAAGACAGGAAAGTTCCACACAGCACACATAATAAAACATTCAATAATACATAATCAACAGTACATAAGTACTGGCATTGAGAATCCCATAAACACAGGAATACACTATTAAATAACCAAATATACATATACATATTAAGATTCCATGATCTAAATTCTTATGTCCATTGTTACAATATAATTGAGGGGTGAAAAATAGGGTATAAAAAATCACCAAAATAAGTATTGATTCTGTTGGTTTGTCAAATTACATTTAAGCCCCAAAACATATGTGGGCTATATGTAAAAATGGTTGTAATTCCTACACAGTTCATACAATACTCAAAATATCTATACTGGAAGGGGTTTAGCTTGTACATTCCGCACTGACTCCATGCCTGATTTTTGTTTATCCCTGTTCACACCTGGCTTTAATACCCGCAATAAGTGTATATAGTTCCTCTGGTTTTGTTCATTCACTGTCTGTCATTGTGTCCTGCTTCAGTATGTGTGCTATCCATGCAGTAAGTTGAGTTATTTTGCGTAGCCAGTTATTTTCGGTTTACTAGCGGTTTGTACCAGGTGATGTACGAGGGCTATATATTGCTACTCAATGTTTGACTAGTCATTTTCTTTTCATGTAGGTTTTGCTTATTAAAATCATTTAATTTGAACCTGCCTCATGACTACTCCCTGCTGCTAACCCATTACACTAGCATCCAGCACAAGAACAAATGACACAAGGGTTACTTCTGTTTCAGAGATAACTTACTTGGCAAACCCAATGAAGTCCTCGTGGTTGGTGTTCATGTAGGCCAACTCAATGTCAATCAACAGCATCACCTAGCAATAACAACAGACATAGCTTTTCTCATATATGTCAATCAACAGCATCACCTAGCAATAACAACACACATAGCTTTTCTCATATATGTCAATCAACAGCATCACCTAGCAATAACAACACACATAGCTTTTCTCATATATGTCAATCAACAGCATCACCTAGCAATAACAACACACATAGCTTTTCTCATATATGTCAATCAACAGCATCACCTAGCAATAACAACACACATAGCTTTTCTCATGTATGTCAATCAACAGCATCACCTAGCAATAACAACACACATAGCTTTTCTCATATATGGAATTATAAAACACCATAACTTAAATGTATCCTAAAGAAAGAGCAGATCAAAATCGCATGCATCCTAAGATCCTAGGGGCATTCAAAAGTAGTGTTCAATATAGGGAACCATTTGGGTTGCAAGGTAAGAGAAGTGCTTAAGCCGGTAGGCTCACCTGGTCCTTTGTCAGGCTCTCACGGTCACGGATGTGCTGAGTGACAATCCTCTCCAGCTCCTCCCGCAAGAGGGGGTACTGTGCCAACTGGTGGGGGCACACACACACACACACTTTCTATTACCTCAGGGGCTAATTTATCCAGGTGCGTCTATACTGAACAGGCAGACAAGGTTTTAGACAGTTTGAAATGTTTGAGGTTGCACAGATTTGTAGAAGTTTGTTCCCTACTAATTCCGTTTTGGGCCTTGAACATTTGCTCTTATGTTTACAGTATATTTGAGCAATTTGCAAACACTTATCCAGTGAAACGTAAAGTTGGCATTTTAGGCATCCTGCTCTAACTAACTGAACTACACCAGCCTGGTTTCAGGTTTCATTTGAAAATCTGGGACATCTGAATTTATACGATACTTTACATTTGGTTTGGTCACATTTTCAAAATGTTTTTTTCTTGTAAAATACAGTATATTGCGTGAAACCAACCAGAACCAGAAAACACAGGCCAGTGGTGATCACAGAGTTAATTACCGTAGAAGGCTTTTTCGGCAGTGTGTTGTGGTTGGGTGTTAACATCCATGACTTTCACTTCATTGGCCCAAGTTTGTTAACCATATGCTAAACCTTAATCCAAACCGTAGCATTACATAATCAAATGCCTAACCTTAACCATTACACTCCTAACCTTAACCCAAATCTTAACTCTAACCTTAAATGCAAATCATTACATATCATACGTTGGTCTAAATGTTCTTTTTCGTGTGATTTTTCCCCATCATAAAATTCACACTGATCATCCAACACGGAAGCCTTAAGTGAGATCATGCATAGGATAATTACGTTCACACACTATACTTACGCGATTGAACCCACAGGCATCCAATCTGGACACAAGGAGTAGCTGGAGAGCGACGTGACAGGATAGATAATCTGATTTATCTAACCCAAATCTAACTATGCCAATTTGCGCTGCCTCCTGCAGGAGGCCCGGGGAAAGTCAGAGAACCCATAGTCAGGCTCAAACCCATGACTACCATGACGTAGACTGTCGTGTAGTGACTTAGCCCACTACACCACGCGGACCCCACGTATGTGTCCATTTTTAAGATATGATACTGTTCACAATGATACGCCAGAGTACAGTACGATAACATATGATATGTTTTATAAATTCATAATATATGATACATTTCATTTGTGTATTGTAATATAACCTAACATAAACAATTAATTTAAAATCATGTGTCTCAGACATTCGTAAAATTATGTGACCAAGCTGATCTCGTAAAATAGTACTTGAGTGTCCCTGGTGGAAATCGACTGTAAACATTTTGACGAGGTACATTAATAAATACAGCATACAAGTGGAAATTCATCTATAGGTTTGTTTACCTTTTTAGTGCACTGCCTGACAGTGTTGACCAGCTCTGAGATGACCATATCCACACATTTCTGACAAGGCTCCTTGATCTTGGCTATTTGCCTCTTTACAATCGTCTCAAAAGCCATGTCCGGTGTGAACAGTCCAGTCCTAAACACACCAGCAGCAGTTTTGGGGAGAACATGGTAAAACATTTCAAAGATTATTTACACTCAATTATATTTAAATGAACACGTGTACAAACACAGGCACACACGGTCTAATTTATGGTTATGACAGCAAAAACATGCCTGATGCCATGAATATTCTTGATGGCATAGCTGATTTCTTTGCGCAGTGTTTTCTCATCAAACTCCATCTGGAAAAAGACACAGCCATATTGTAGCAATGTGTAAAAATACATACTCTTGGTCAGCATCTAATCACATCACCGCACCAAACAGGGTTACATCGCCAAGTCCATACTGGTAATTTCTCTGTTTCATGTAAGTAAAAAAATAATACAGTGATACTTCATAATGAGTTAACATCTGGAAAGGGTGTATAAACATTCACTATATTACATTTCTTTCTAAATGCATTATAAACCATTTATAACATGGTTCAAACCAAATAGTAATGTATTGACAGCTCTTAAACCTTTAAAAGGGTGTAGGATCACCTTATAAACTGATACATTATTATGCTTCATTCAATGTAAATGAAACAGGGATTTCAAGTGAAATTAACCTTCCTTTATAGTATTGCACTATTATAATCTATTATCATCTCTCACCCTTTTGCATTCAAGCCCATAACCCTGCCACTGTAAAAACTATGCTCCAACAACAGAGCTGCAAAGGGACCAATAGAGTTGTAATAGGAGCTCAGTTGTCTGTTATTTAGATTATCCAAATCATAATCGTTAACAACATCATCATCAGTTTTTGTTTTGACCTACATGTGCTGCATCTTTAAAAAAATATGTGACTGTTGGTTATAATACTGTAAATAAAATTGTAAAAGTATTGTTTTTTAATTTTCATCCTCTAACCTTGACCAGTTCGAAGGGGAAGCGCTCATGGAAGATACGGTTGATCTTGGCTCCGCCTGAGAGCTCTACAGTATCTACTTGGTCCCCAGAGCCCTCAATACGCTTCTCAAAGTCCACGGAAAACTGCTGCACCATCCTACAGCAGAAGAGCACAAATTACCTTAGCTAATGTTCAGATGTTACAGTATGTTATTATTACGCATCTAAGTTTAGTGTCTTGACTTAACATGGATTGAAGATGTGTGTGTATGTGGTGCGTGTTAATTCTGTACTAACTGCAACAGGGCCTTGGTCTTGCGAGATGGGTCGTCAGGACGGAAGTTCTTGTATTCCTCCACCTCCTTCTCAATGGACAGCAGCTGGCTCTGCAACTTGGCACGTAGCGCTGGCAATGTGTCCCTAATGTGATTGGTCAATTGCTAAAGGACACAGTTAGAGTGCATTATTTGGTCATGTTCATTTGTATATACATAAAACTCAATATGGGTTTCAAACAACAATGCGGATAGAGTTTTGGTAAAGAGCAATAAATTGGGGCTGGAGAAATGTACCAAACTAATTAAATAATGCCATGTTTCTAGAGTGCTGTAGGTACTTGCTTCCAACTACACTGTAAAAAGTTAGACCTCTACTCAATAAAAGGCAACAAAGTGAAAAGCAATTTTATTAATTAAATATTACTCAATAATATTGTGTTGGGTTATAGTTCACTTAATTTGAGTAATATTTAACTAACAAAATTGCTTGTCACTTTGTTGCCTTAATTTTATTGAGTAGAGAGGTGTCTCACTTTTTACGGTGTAGGCAACTCACCTGTCTAAGTCAGCCGCGGTCGGTGGATCTTAATTGGGGAGGACGGGCTCGTATTACGCTCGGCACCGGAGTGAATGGAATGGTGCGCAACGAACAAAACCAATTGTTTTTTTTGTTTTGCACACATTCCATTCACTCCGGTTCTGAGCGTAATACGAGCCCGTCCTCCCCAATTAAGATCCACCGACCGCGGCTGGTCTAAGTAAACTCTCCGATCTGATCATTGGATAATTGCATTTAGCACAGGTGAAAGAGAGGAATGCGCCACACATAATATAATCAAACATTCAATAATACCTTCAAATAATCAAAAAAACAGTACATAAGCACTAGCCATATAACACAAATCACCACTACAAACAGAAATACCTATAAATATCAGGAGTTCAATATTCAGTTCATATGGAACAGGAGTCCCACTCTGGGACACCTGTTACAGTTAGGCTGCTGACTAGTCTTTTGCAATTATTTTGTTTAGGGCGTATCCTTATCTGGGAATATTCTTGAGCATGCTGGGCAATATCATAATAATGGCAGTGGGTTTTTGGACCAGCCATGCTGGATCACCGCAGACCAGTATGAACCCTCATGGTCACCAGCATCACAGCATAACCTGGTCAGAAGCCATCCAGCATCATCAGCTTGATCTGCTAGTTGGCTAGCCTAAACAGATCAATCATGTTGGTCAATCAATTTATTTGCATGGTTGAGTTGGGTTGGTAAATCCTACAAGAGATATTTTCAGAATGTGGTGCATTCCTAAATTAAAATGTAAAGAATTGTACCTGGTTGAGGACCTTCTGTAGGTAGGCTGTACCCATGCGTTCAGCCAAGTGGCGGTAGGCTGGGTGCGTGAGGAAGAACTTCCTCTCTGCATTCATAGCAGCCGTGATATCTTTCTTCCCATCAATATCCTTCTGGCTGCGATTCACTACTCCAATATACCCTGCAGGGGGCAGCATATAAGCACAATCAAGGACTGTGATTCCCACAATAGCCACTGAGCTCCAGGGTAACATTTGTTATAGGTATAATGAAACATTTGATTTGCTGCCCAAATGCCAGGATTAAAGGGGAGCAATGATGAATATAAACAATTAGTCTATGTTCATATATTGTTTAAAGTCATTATTGGTCTGTCTTTGAGGCATGCAGCTCTCTCATTCGGAGAGTCCACCATCATCAGCTTCTACCGCTCTCCCCCCCACTAATGCACTCGACTTTAACAAGAAATAGCCATTAGCTGTGTGAAACAAAAACCTCTGTCACCACAGCTACATTTTATGAACCCCAATAGCTTTTTGAACACAAAAAGTGATCAATTTCAGCAATGTACCCTATCTACCGTGATAGTGTATCACAATTAAAAAAAAACAGATGAAAGGTACAACTTTGTGTTTTTTAACCCCTCAAATCACGGTAGGGACCCCCAAGTAACCCTAGGTTGGGAACACCTGGGTTGAAAGGAAATACTGCAGAATCCTCAAAGCTTATTCAGCAGAGTAAATTTGACCCCTCACAAAAATAGCACATTATGATGCTGCCACAGTTATTTGCTACTGTGAAGCCATATTTACCTGTATCTGAATATACAGAGGAAGAACATTTAGCATGCAGACATTCTGTGTACTACATGCATGTTTAGGAAGCCCACAAGCTGTTATTTTCCTTGTGGATAGAGCATTATAATTCTATAATGATGCACTACCACTAGCTCGATCATGCTCTTCCTGAGTGAAAGAGCTGCCTTCTTTGAGAAGCCCAGGAATTACTTCAAGCGATTTAAGAACTTAGACGAAGATATTCATAATTGTTCCCCTTTAAAAATCACAGTTAATTAGCAATGGGGAAATGTGTGGCTTTATTATGGTAATAGAGTATGTGGTAAAATGTTACATTTCATTCATTCAGCAGAGTCTCTTGTCCAGATTAGGGTTTAAAATTCCCCAAAATGTACCAACACCGCTTCCATGGCAAATTCCAAGAAATAATAGCTTCCTGGTATTCACTTTTTTCAGATCTCTTCAGAGATGTTCTTTCGGGTTCAAGTCTGGGCTCTGGCTGAGCCACTCAAGGACATTCACAAAGTTGTTAGCCACTCCTTCGTTCTCTTGGCTGCATGCTTATGGTCGTTGTCCTTTTGGAAGATAAACCTTTGACCCAGTCTGAGGTCAAGAGCGCTCTGGAGCAGGTTTTCAGCAAGGATGTCTCTGTACATTGCTGCATTCATCTTTCCCTCCATCCTGACTAGTTTCCCAGTTCCTGCCGCTGAAAAACATACCCTCAGCATGATGCTGCAACCACCATGCTTCACTGTAGAGATGGTAATGTCCAGGTAATGAGCTGTGCCTGGTTTCCTCCAGACATGGCGCTTGCCATTCAGGCCATGGAGTTCAATCTGTTTCATCAGACAAGATAATTTTATTTCTCATGGTCAGAAAGTCCTTTGGGTGCCTTTTGGCAAACACCAGGCAGTCTCTCATGTGCCTTTAACTGAGGAGTGGCTTCCTTCTGGCCACTCTGCCATACAGGCATGATCGGTGGAGTGCTGCAGAGATGGTTGTTCTTCTGGAAGGTTCTCGTCTCTCCACAGAGAAATGCTGGAGCTCTGTCAGAGTGACCATTGAGTTCTTGGTCACCTCAGTGACTAAGACTTTTCTTCCTCGATCGCTCAGTTAGGCCAAGTGACCAGCTCAAGGAAGTGTCCTGGTAATCCCAAGATTCTTCACCTACAAATTATGGAGGCCAGTGGGCTCATTGGGACCTTTAATGCTGCAGATATTTTTCTGTACCGTTCCCCATATCTGTGCCTCGACATTCATGGCTTGGTTTGTGCTCTGACATGCACTTTTAACTGTGGGACCTTATATACATAGACAGTTGTGTGCCTTTCCCAATCATGTCCAATCACCTGAATTTACCATAGGTGGACTCCAATCATCTCAAGGATGATCAGTGGGAACAGGACGCACCTGTGCAAAATGTTGAGTGTCATGTCAAAAACTGTGAATACTTATGTACACATGCTTTTCCATTTTAAATTTTTTATAAAAAATGGAAAACACACATTTTTAGCAAACACACTTCTTTAGCATTGTCATTATGGGGTATTGTTAGTTGAATTTTGGAATATGTGTGTAACAACAATATGTTTAAAAAGGGAAGCACTGAATACGGATGCACTGTACAGTACATTTGTAAATGGAGAAATACACATGGATCTAAAGTTGTTACATTGAATCAACTCAAAGCTCTCTCAAAGTCACCACAGTATTTTGTTTATGTAGATTAGTTTCTAATAAGAGCCTAGTATGATATTTGATCAACTATTAAAACATTATAGGTTATTTTAGTCTAAATTAAGGGTCATTGTATAATTAGGGGTACATGTCATGTCCATCGACTCTATTATCAATTTTACAAATTTTCCATGAACTTTTCACTTCAAGCTATGATCACTTTTATATCAGGGGACATTTCTTATTAATTTAATATAGAAATTCAACAGATACCCATCTTTTATCTTGCAAAAATGGCATATTCTATACTGGAATTAGCTGTTTTTGTGCTGTCTGATTTGGTAAATGTGAGGTTTTGCTCTTCAGACTAGCTCTAAAATGCAAGTTTATGTATATAATACTTAAACATATTTGTCAAAAATAATCATTAAATTGTGATAATGGTGTTTAAAAAAATATTTTGCTCATGCATCTACTTGAAATCATCCATTTTGTGTATGTCCAAGAAATCATTGTCAACTGTGTTAATCCCTATTAAACCCCCTATAAATCAGCAATGGTGAAATCACGTGAGGTAATTCCTTTTTTTGGAGGGACATTTGAAGACAGTGTGGTAAGTCATAACTTCAATATATTATCTAAATTATTGTCTGGGCATTGAGTAGATTAATTGACCGTCAACTGTGTTATCAACATGTTCTGGTGAATTTGCGTCACATACACACACACACACACACACACACACACACACACAAGTGTAGAAAAATAATAAAAAACACAAGTTAATCAAGGTCAACTACTAACTAGTCAAATGTCAGCAGTTTGCACAAGGTCCTAAAATGGCCAAAATGTCAACTGTGTTACCCATCAACTGTAACATGGTTGATATGGATTAACACATTTGACAATGTTGGCAATTCAGTTTCAATTCATGCTCACACTGTATTATATGGAAATGACATCGGAATTTCCTAAAACCATGATTTGCATTACAATGGATAAACTTAACTGATCTAATCACAGCCACACTTTCTGTATACTTTCAGTATCCATAACATTATATACACATTATATATTCACATTTTTCAAGGGTTATAAAGCATTCAGAATTCCTCATGATTGACTTAAACCTATATAATATTATACATTTGATATAGATCTATTTCTGCGTAGTCATGACTGGTCAGTCCTTACAACTTTAAGGGCCTGATTTACTAACACAAGCGCTGTTTGCACTGCGTCTGTGTATGCGAGTTCGGTAATTGCGCACGCTATGCTTCCACATTTAGCGAAGTATTTATCAAACCCGATACCCATTACGCTATCAGCGCATACTCCGCCCTCTATTAGCGTGCCTCTATAAGAGCAAACAATGGGCCCGTATCTATCATGGATCTCCC